>JASDQU011027956.1:61886-79460 GCA_032191745.1 Picea mariana
TTTTGATGATCTCAAGGACATGTACAGAGATGATCCAGATTTTAAAGAGGCGTATGAAGCAACTGAGAATCCAATTCTCAGGGATAGAAGCCAATGGGTAGAATACATGATCCAGGAAGGATTATTGTTTAAAGATAATCACCTTTGTATTCCAAAATGCTCCATGAGGGAGAATTTGTTGAAGGAGAAACATAGTGGAGGATTGGTTGGGCATTTTGGTCATGACAAGACGTTCTCAAAGCTAAATGAATCATATTATTGGCCAAGAATGAGAGAAGACGTCAAAATATTCGTGGATAGATGCAGAATTTGTCAGTATTCAAAAGGAAAGAGGTAGAATGCAGGATTTTATCAACCGTTACCCATACCTGACAGGCCGTGGGATGCAGTCAGCATGGACTTCATATTAGGGCTGCCAAGAATAAAAAGAGTGTTTGACTCAATCTTTGTAGTGGAAGAAAGATTTTCTAAGATGGCACACTTCATACCATGTCAGAAAACCAGTGACGCGACTCACATTGTGAATCTGTTTTTCAAAGAAGTCATTTGACTTGACGACTTGCCAAGGAGCATAGTTTCGGACCGAGACACTAAGTTCGTAGGAAACTTATGGAGAACCTTATGGAAGAAGATAGGAACAAACTTATCGTTCAGTTCAACTTATCATCCTCAGACAGATGGACAGACAGAAGTTGTAAACAAAAGTTTGGGAGACTTGTTGAGGAGCTTGGTGACAAAACACCACAGTCAATGGGACAATATTCTGCCACAGGCGGAATTTGCTTATAATGATTCAATCAACAGAAACACAGGGTAGAGTCCATTCCAGATTGTTTATGGGATGTATCCAAGAGGAGTTTCGGAATTGAGGGATTCAGAAAAGAACGCAACTAGAAGTGCTAGTGTAGAGGATTTCACAAAAGCAATGAAGGAACTTCACAGCCAGGTGAAGGAGCGATTGCAGAACTCAAGCCAAGAGTATAAACGTAGAACAGATAAACACATGAGACAACTTCAATTTGAGGTTGGTGATTTTATTCTGGCACATCTGAGAAAGGAAAGGTTCCCGAAGGGGACATATAACAAATTGAAGATGAAGAATATTGGACCATGTAAGGTCTTGAAGAAATTTGGGGAAAATTCTTATGAGGTTGAATTACCCGATGGGATCGGAATTTCTCCGATATTCAATGTCTCAGATTTGTACCCATACAAAGATGAGGAAGCAGGAACAAGTGATGAAGAACCAGAGGTTCAGTGGACTAAACAGATGCCAGTTGCATAAAATCCACAGATGGAAAGCATACTGGACAAAAGAGTCAACAAGAGGACCAGGAGAAAGGAATACTTTGAATACTTGGTCAAATGGAAGGGACATCCAGTTGAAGATGCTAGCTGGGAGAATGAAGCAGAGATTCAAAAGCATGGACAGACCATGCGAGAGCTCATGGACAGGAGCCCATTAAAATTTCCAAGGGAGGGAGTATGATGCAGGAGCATCGCCAACATCAAGCGAGCATGGGGAAAGCACCAATGCATTTTGGCACATGACAAAATTGTTTGAAATCTTTTTGAAGTTGGATGCACCAAACTTAAATGAAACAATTAATAAAAGGGTGTACTTCTTGATTGTAAATAGACCTTGAGCATCCCGCTCTCGTCTGTAGTAGGTGAAGGCATTTATGTTAGTTATTGTAAGTAGATAGCTTTAATTTCCTAGATTTGACAGTTTCAGGAGTCGGAGGGAAAATGGATATAGACACCCTCACTTGTATCATTGTAACATTAGCAATATTAGCAGCATTATGAGCATAGAGCATAGAGAAGAGAGCATAGAGTTGTAGTTGAAAACACCCATGTACATAGATTTGAATTAATAGAAAGAGCTTTGATTCAAATTCATCGTGTCGTAATTGTTCTCTGTGTATGCATTATGAATGTTATGCTCATGGATGTTTATTCCCTGTTATGCATTTTCTTTGATGTGTGAATGTATGATTTCATGTTAATGTCTGAAATCTGAAGAGAGGGAGAATAGAGAATGAGCTTCAATTGTTTCTCTATTTGAGCAAGAGTTTTCCTGGAAGGAGTGCAATGAAATTGTCCATAAGGGGTGCATCAACAGAAGTCAAAGTTCATCTCTGAAATCTCAGGAGGGATAACATTGTTCTCATTCTCACAAAAGTGCAAGTTGAGCACACGAGCTGTGCAAGGTGTGCGCAGGCGAGTAAATTCTCAGAGTTAGCGAACCTAAGGAAAGGAGTAAAGGATTGTTGTTGCAAAGTGAGTGCGCAAAGTCTGAAATTTCAAATACTTGGAAGTACTCAAGAATTTCCGCAAGGAGTACGTGAAGGAGAGATCTTGAAGACTTGAGTCATGGAGAAAGATCAAAGGAATTTGTGTCTTAAACATTGGAAGGAGACGTAGCAACTTTGGTTTGCAGGCGAACAAGTTTTCGTGAAGATACCATGTTCATTTCGCCAAAATTGTCAAGGAGGAATTTGACGGTCAGAATCCTCCGTGGAGGGTTCGCGAAGTCCCGAAAGCCGTTAGATCTCGTAGAGGAGCAGGGGAGTTACGACAGCATTCATCCAGTGCAAGATCGGGAAAATCGGACTGTAGGATCCGAACCAACGAGGGTCATTGGATCACCTGTGAAATCGCATCTCGGGGTTTCAGGAGGTGAAGGGTCGAATCCTTTGTAACAAGACTCGCAAAATCGCAAAACGTGGAGTCCCAAGATAGAAAAGGAATCTGAGTCGTTCGCCAGAAGAAGAATACGTATCGTGAGATCACCCGTATCAAGGACTCAAACATCGAAGGTCAGAAAGGGAGGTCATTCAACTTTGCAAGTGGTGAAGCTACGAAGTGATCAGGACCATCCATTTGAGAGTGGATAGGTGGCATGCTCGCTAACACGGAAGTCATACTTTGTTGACCATTTCAGGGTTTCGTGAGTTGGAGAGTCATAAGTACAACATCAGAACTCGCGAAGTCGCGAGAAGCAAAGTCACAAAGTAATCTAAGATGTCCATCAGAGGAGGACAGGTGACAGAGATCAGAGGATCTCGTGAACTCGGGGTTTCACCGAGTGAGAGCCCAAAATTTGGGTGCTTGAAGTTGCGAGAAGCGAAGCCGCGAAATGTCGAGGTTTCACCTAAGAGGCACGTGGCAAAACTGCAAGGTGGGCTTAGGAAGTGGACCGGCGGACACATTTCACACCTTTGGAGGAGTCAACACTATGTTGACCTCTCACCTCTCAGGGACTCAAGAGATAAGGGAACAAAAGTTATAGCCTATGACTCGCGAAGTCGCGAGTAGCGAGAACGAGAGGAGAAAAAATCAAATCTCGGCTCTTGGGGGTTCGGGAAGTAAAGGTGCCAAGGTTGAACCTTCGAACTCGTGAAGGTGTGAGAGGTGAAAGGTGCTAGTGCTTAGCCTAGCCGGCGGTCGCACAAGGAGGGAGCTGACAAAGTAAGAGCTATAGCCATTTTGCGATTTTGGATATCGTGGAATTGGAGGAGGAAGAGTCGGGGTTTCAAATAGTGAACTCGCGAAATTGCGAAAAAGAACCTGTGGATTGATTTGAAAGGGGATTCCAGCAGAGAATCTGAAAGAGTTGATCCGGATCGAAGGGCATATAGAACGATCCTGTGAGCAGATCTCGGTCCCAAAGGACGATAGGTTTGTGTCATTCCCCAATGACTTAATTCCCTAGGCTCAACACTTAACCCCCTTTTCCTACCTTCCAGCCTCTAATCCCTTTCCCACTTTGTGGAAGCTTAGTCCCCCTTCACTCATTCATCGTGTTCAATCTGCACGAGGCGGTGTTTATATTTTATTAATGTTTTGCATTGATACATGTACAAAATCAGGCTCTTGGCCTTCAACCTTTAGGCTCTCTGGCCTAACAATCACATAAGCCTACCAGCTTATATAAACTTGGCTCACCAGCCTATAAAACATATTTACAATTCATTTCATAACCAAGATTTACAACGGGGCTCGGCCTTGGGAACATTTTACCTGGGGTCTCCAACTTCTCATGGCCATAACTCTCTAACCGTGTAGAGTTATGTGACGTTGCACATACCACTAGAAATGGAATGACAAGCACTATCCATATATGATAGTTTACCTAAAAAATCCATTGTCCTTCATCTCATTATTCCACAATTAAGCATGGGTTCTCTTACTCCACAAAGCTTCTTCCCGTGAGGTCTTTCACCAAAAGGGGACCACTTTGCAGTTCATCCATATTTACTTCTTATCAACCATGACAAGACAATAATGAGTCATCTTTACATCAAACAATCTTGGGTCCATTACCCAAACATTTGTGTTGTGGGTCTTTCTTCAAGGGTTGACATCAATGACAACCAACCTTAATCAACAATGATTTGCACAACTCCAAACCCAAGGAAACATAATCATCTAAGGGGATTACAAGGATTTGGAGTGGATTGAATTTCAAATGGGAAGAATTTTAATACTCAGAATTTAAATTTAACGTGTATGGGACACTAAGATCAACACTCATAATAAATTCCATCAAGCAAAATCTTCCGATTAGAATCATATTCATATGATGTTTGAATATCTTTGAGTGCTCAATTTCATCCCAAGAGGACCTAAATAGTATCTTCAATTTAAAACATTCCATTTGTAAGATGAAAACATGCTTGGACAAGATCTGACATGATGATCATGCATAAAATCAGTGATCTAAAAGTTATTCAACATATAAAAAAAATTGAGAATAAGATGAAGTAAAATTTTCCCCATATCAAAATTAAATTGAAAAATCCAATCAAGGGAAAATTAGTGGTAGATACTTCTATTTCTCTCCACCTCTGTTGAGAATTCATTTATTGATTATCCAACAATAATGAAAAGAGAATGCAAACAGAAAACTAATTAAAAACTAGAAAGAAAAACTAAACTATGCAAAGGAAAGACACTAGTATATTCTTCATTACTCCTACTCTACGCTACAATGGATGAAAAATGAACTATATAAATTCATAATGTCAATCTAACCATCCAAGTAATCTCAAGTCTACAAACATATATTCAGGATGAAAGATCAAGAACAACACATGGACTAAAAATACAGTAAAGATAGGAAAAATTAAAACATGATAAACTCTATCCACTATATTAGAAATGTGACAGTGATCATTCATGGGAAATATACTAAGAAGGATCTCTCCAACCATGCTTCAATCCTATCATAAAAACTTGCACTACTATCATAGAATTGATGAAGAGAGTTTAGGGGAAAGAAGAATATTGAATGAGGATCATGCATAGAATTTGTGTAAAGTGTGCTCGGTGAGAGAATATTCATGCTAATAAAGTTGTTTATCCCTAAAGAAAATCCAAAAGAATAAGGGCCTAACATAACCATCGTCCTAGACTGAAGTATCTCATTATCTTATCAAGCCTCCTTGGACTCACACTTCAAGTAACCATTAATTTGAGATAAATTAGTGGAAACAAATGATCTACATAAACAAGCATCAACCATGGTATGAGAGGTAATTTCAAGACAATGGTGAGATCCACTAGTAACAACAATATACAGTAAAGGGCTACTTGAACAAGAAGATTCATTATTGATCAAAAATGAAGAAGAAAAAGAAGAAGACATGTTGAGCCTCATTTTTGTCACCTCCAATTGTCTTATCTTGTCCCATATCTTGACCAATTTTTCCTCATACATATGCACTATGTTTCTATTTTTCTCAATAGACATGTCTTTTAGCCATTATTGTGTACATATGAGGTAACTTATGTTTAGTCATGATTTATGTGGTTTATTAATGGTTAGAATTGAATAATTAATGTTCAAATGATTTCTAATTACTTTGATTAATTTAAGCAGCTTCATGACTAGGAATCACCTCATCCGGTACTCATCTTCGGGATTCATCTGGTACTTTCATTGGTCAAGTACTGCAACAACCAACTATTATATTCTAGTACTTTGCGTGATTCGGTACCAACACTGCGGTGATCTGGTACCACCTTCGCCTGATTTGGTACAAACTATATGCATATTTCGGTACCACTGTTGCATTTATCTGATAATACGATATGTTATTGTGCTAGTCTGGTACCATCATCCTACAGGATTTTGGTACCAACATCCTACAGGATTCGGGTAGCATATTTTCACCTCAATTTTCGTGCAAATAAAGATGAATCTCAAAATTATAAGATATGGGTTTTTCTCCCAGTATATCCTATTGAGCACAATGCAAGCCATTTTCAAATATTTGCCATGTTTTTGTAAATAAATAAAGTTCTTTGAGGCGAATTTATTAAAAATACACAAATTTTCCAGAATTTTAGCAAAAGATATTTCTAAAGTGCTATATTGTGCCTCGAGTTGTGTGGATGGGAGATGATCTTTAAAAACATACAAATGAGTTTTTATAGAACCCATCTAGCTTGAAGACCCAAGAATGGTTTGTAAAAATCATCTACTACCTAGAAGATATAAAGGCTTCTTTGAAGCCAATTTGCCTAAATAGTCATTTTTTCAGAAATTCTAGGATCGTGCCCAGATTTGTGGAAAATGCATTTTCTTGATTATCTAATGGTTGTACTCAGTCTCCATTGATGGAAAATGGTTGTGATTTGATTATTCATGGATTGGCTTTTATAGAGCCAAATTTGTAATGTAAAATGTATATAAATTGAGTTATGGCTCTAAGCAAAGGGGAGGAATTGTTATGCTACAGATTGGATTTTTGAACAAACTCTTTTTGTAAATTTACTTGTTGAAGATTAATGGAAGTTTGAATTCAATGATCATGTGTGTCTTTTAGAATTTAGCATGTGTTGATCTAAAAGCCTCCATGTTGGCATCAGTAAGGGCCCATCGATACAGCTTGGTAAGCTCATTGTAAATTATTAGTATAGATTTTTATTTCCTGTACTTGTTATTTTGATTTCATGTTATTTTATTTTGATTTCAATATTAAAATTTCATGCAAAGTGTGGTAGTGCAGGAATAGTTGGATCTCCATCTTTCAGCATACATGATTCTATAATGGAGCATCCCACTACACTTAGCTTTCTTTTCTAGAATTGATTAGGTTACACCTTGCTAACACATGCACAATCTAGAACTCCATCTCTCACCCTACATGCACCTATAATGGAGTGTTTTAAGATTGATTGAGTTTCCCTTTTAAGAATGTGCAAAGGAGTGTCAGTTTAGTTGTTCTAGGAGATAGAATCAAATTTCATATTTTCCTTTCATGAGCCAACAATGAACAAGTCCATCACTTGAGCAAGAAATTTATATCAGATGATTGTTTATGAGTTTTGTTTTCTGAATTTTGAAATGTGTGGAGAGTGTTATTTTAGAAGTGTGAAAATAGAGTGTTGGTTTTCAGATTGTTTTCTTATTTAGTCTATACTCATCAGACATAGTTAAACCACATTTTGTCGGCACATATAGTGTAACAACTATGTTGATTACAAATCTTGGACAATAATTTATGTTTGGTAATATATTATGCATATAATTGCACCAACATTTTGGCATTGTTGCTAGGGAGTTGTAAACGGTAATAGGTAGTATTTGAATTAGATTGCTTTAATGGTTTTGGATTGGTTTTATGGATGACCTAAGGTCAGAGAGAAGACGGTAATACATGAGGGAAGATCCCATACATCCACTTTAGTGGGGTTTCTCCAAAGTTAGGTTTTCCTCTCCCTTTTATGCAGAAGTGTTTTTTCTTTTAATGCAAGTGTGTTTCTCTTTATTTTATGCAAAAGTGTGTTTTTATTTATGCAAATTTAATTTTATTTATGATGAGCTAAATTGTGTGAACCGATAACCTGATGAAAGCAGGGTCTCAGTAACGCAAGGAGTTCAAGTTTGGTGTGTTTTGTTTTTGCAAATAGTTTTAATTTCTTAGTTTTAAAATTCAAATGTTTGATGATAAATCTTTTTGGGGGTGTTGTAAGAACCCTCGAGTACTAATTTGTGTTGCGAGAGAGTAATTCACGGATGATCAAGCGCTTGAAGAATGTTCCTCCAAGAAATTTCTCACATTCCAGAAATGGCTGGGATGTCCGCCTCTCAGGAAGAGCATATCTTGACAGCAGTAAATAATTTATTTGTCTCTCCACAACAAGATTTAGAAGTCCCTTTAGATTCCTCTTATCAATTGGTTGAGGAGACTAAAGAATCATGGATAAAATTTAATGGAGAGCAACCATTGGAACCTGAGATTGAGGAGTTCTTAGCATGCCTCTCAACAGATCCTATATGTACTCCAAAGACCAATCATCTTGAAGAAGATACTTTGTGTAGCATGGAAACGGAGGACATGTTGTGTGACCTAAACAAAGAAGGTAAACGAGAATATATTGATCCTATTGAAAGATGGTTCCAATTAGTTGTCAGGTCACACTACTCTTTTACTTTTCATTATTGTTTCATCTCATCATCAAAGCAGCTGGTCCTTCATACTCCGGTGCATTAAAATTTATATTATAAACCTGAGTATGAATATATTTCTAACCCTGTTACGCACATGGCTTCACTAGAAGTATTCCTATACTTGAAGGACATTTTATTTTCTTCAATTAAAGTAGGATAGTAAATAAATAAATAAATTCTGCATATAAGTGCAATGCAACCTGTCTTCCATACTTTTCATAAATGAGAATGTTAAAATTTAACAAAGCAATCAGTTTAAGATCGTTTGTCCCTCTAGTATATTTGTTTCTAAAAGTTATGGTAATTTTGTTTGCAATTTTATGAGAAGGTAATCTCTTCATCCTCTGAATGCACACATAATACTGGAAGGGTATTTTCAAAAGTAGAGAATGCATCATTGTCAACGGAAGAGAACACTTAAGGGAATACTTCATGACCTATTTCCTAAAATTTATTATTTTTCTTTAAGTTGTAAAAAAAAATGCATTTGTGCTTTATCATTACCTATCTATTTTAAGACCACTATTTCACAAGGATGATCGATTAAGTGATCTTTTTAATAGAAATTGAAACTGAATGTTAATTCCAGACTATTTTATTCATAGCTAATATTTTTTGTTCAAATAAATCATGAATAATGTATGCATTATTCAACTTTTGATGTTTTCCCCGAATTTCCTATTTTTAAGCATGAATAAAAATCTACTTCTAATTAGTTCTATTGGTTTGTTTTTAGCAGTTGTTTGCAACCCTCTCAGTGACCCCCCTTATTTTGTGGTGTATCACATTGTGTGCATGAGGGCATGCAAAACATCATGCATGGGGGAGTGGTTGTTGAGACCTTCATATTCTTTTCACCTTCTCTTGGCAAGTCCAAATCAACATGTTTAGTGCTGGAAGTTGATAGTCATTTCCAGAATTTTGGTACTGTATTGTTTTGGTACTTTTCTGTTCCAGTACTATTATGTTCTGGTACTGCAGAATCTTGTTCCAGTATTGTCCTATTCTGGTACTGCAGAATCATGTTCTGGTATTGTTTTGTTCTGATACTGTCCTGTTATGATACTGTAGATCATGTTCCAATACTATCTATTCTGGTACTGTAGAAACATGTTCTGATACAAGTTACCAATTTGGCACTGATGCCAAGGTGATATGGCCTTTGTCATGTACTTAACATTGTTTTCACTTCAGGTAATTAGAGGTATGGGCTAGTATTTTCATGTTCTTTCTATCAAGGATCATTTAAGTCTTGTGTTGAACTGTTCTTTACTCTCATATACATCTTCCTCTTGCATTGTTACACTCACCCTTAAATGAATCATCCTGGTTATCCTTCACATTTATCTCTATATGATAATGGGTGCACCTGTCTTATTACCTCATCATTACAAAAAAGTGATTAATAATTTAAATATCCATTGAAAAGTGGTGGCACCATTATGTCTAATACTAACCTAGTTGATTTAACAAGTTCTTATCCAAGTTTATCTTTACAATTTTCTCTTGGGAGGTATTGATGAAAACCTCATGTGGTGGACTGACCTTGCAAAACCTTAATAAAATTTCATGAGAACCCTAATAGGATTAACTAGAGGGACCTCTTAGTCATTATCTAATATGTTCCATTATACATTGAATAGCTGAGATTTAAGTCTAATGTGGATGATGTCACCCTTGGGATAATTGCAAGCAATTAATTATGTGCCTAATGACTCTAAAACACTCTCGTACCACCTGCCTTCCTTATACTCTAAAGATATAAATGAACAATATACATCATTCTAAATATTTTGAGCAATATAATAAAAAGGAAGTAACAAGAAGTACAAGTAAACCCATCAAGGTATTGAACAGACCTACTACCAGCAAGGCCATGCTTGTATGGTACTAAGGTAAACCCGTCAGGGTACTGAACAGGCCTGCTGGCAGTGGGGCTATGTTGGGTAAAGGGAGATGAAAAACATAAAGTGGCACACCTAAAACTGAACAAAAACCCTTGGGTCTCATTCTAAAGAAATCATTATCAAATCAAGGATAGGAGATGACATTTATATCTCTCGGATGATGTTCCTAAGAACCTTCAAGTATCCACTTTAAGGTTCTATCTATAAAATAAATAGGTTCACATGAAAGTGGGACCATCAATATATGTAATTCACCTTACCTAAGAAAGAAGAGTTGCATCTCTAAAAACTTTGATAAGAAACGAGTTAATCATCTTGGGATGTATTCTTTTATGTGTTCCTCTCTTCAAATGAGATCTAAATTATGCTTATATCACTTTTATTTTAAAGGTAATCTAGCGAGGGGGACTATTAGTCAAATTCATTATGAAAACTCTTGGCCGCTATGCTATAATCATATTAGATTCACATCCATCCCTTTCTCTTAATTATGATCCACAACAGATAGGATAAGACTTAACGATCTAATCTATACTCATGACTCCACTTTGCCATCATAACTACTTTTCCATGGGTAAGAAGTGTGAAGCATAGGCCATGAAGTTTATATTGTATATAAGGTTACTTAAAAGAGAACTTAAGGAGCTAAAGAAGGGTGGAACATCAGGGAATTCTTGATTGAGTGAATAGTACCATCAATTTTGAAATTTTGAAGATCATTGTTGCATGAGGACATGCAATGGATAAGGCATGGGGGAAATGTTGAGCCTCATTTTTTTCACCTCCAATTGTCTCATATTTTCCCATATCTTGACCAATTTTGCCTCATACATATGCACTATGTTTCTATTTTCTCAACAAACATATTTTTAGCCATTATTGTGTACATATGAGGTAACTTATGTTTAGTCATAATTTATGTGGTTTATTAATGGTTTGAATTGAATAATTAATGTTCAAATGCTTTCTAATTACTTTGATTAATTTAAGCAACTTCATGACCAGGCATCACCTCATCCGGTACTCATATTCGAGATTCATCCAGTACTTCCATCGGTCCGTTACTGCAACAACCAATTGTTCTATTCTGATACTCCGTCTGATCCGGTACCAACACTGTGGTGATCTAGTACCAGCTCTATTTGATCTGGTACCAACTCTGCACCTATTTCGGTACCACTGTTGCGATGATCCAGTACTCTGATATGTTACTATGCTAGTCTGGTACCAACTGTGCTAGTCTGGTACTAGCATCCTATAGGATTTCGGTACCAACATCCTATAGGATTCTGATACCAGATTTCCACCTCGATTTGCGTGCAAATAAAGATGAATCTCAAAATTTTGGGATAACGATTTTTCTCCCAGGATGTCCTATTGAGTACAACTTGGGCCATTTTCAAATATTTTCCATGGTTTTGGAAATAAATAAAGTTCTTTGAGGCGAATTTATTATAAATACACAAATTTTCCAGAATTTTAGCAGAAGATATTTCTAAAGTTCCATATTGTGCCTCGCGTTATGTGTGGATGGGAGATGATCTTTCAAAAAATCCTAATGGGTTTTTCTATAACCCATCTATCTTGAAGACCCAAAAATGGTTTCAAAAAATAATCTACTACCTGGAAGATATGAAGGGTTCTTTGAGGCCAATTTTCCTAAATTGTCAATTTTTCAAAAATTCTAGGATCGTGCCCAGATTTGTGGAAAATGCATTTCCTTGATTAGATAATGGTTGTAATTGACCTCCATTGATGTAAAATGGTTTTTATTTTATTTTTCATGGATTGGCTTGTCTAGAGCCAAATTTGTAATGTAAAAAGTATATAAATTGAGTTATGGCTCTAAGCCAAGGGGAGGAATTGTTATTCTGCAGATTGGATTTTTGAACAAACTCTTTTTGTAAATTTACTTGTTGAAGATTAATGGAAGTTTGAATTCAATGATCTTGTGTGTATTTTAGAATTTAGCATTTGCTGATCTAAAAGCTTCCATGTTGGCATCAGCAAGGGCCCACCAGTCTAGCTTGGTAAGCTCATTGTAAATTATTAGTATAGATTTTTATTTCCTATACTTGTTATTTTGATTTCATGTTATTTTATTTTGATTTCACTATTAGAATTTCATGCAAAGTGTGGCAGTGCAGGAATAGTTGGATCTCCATCTTTCACCATACATGAGCCTATAATGGAGCATCCCACTACACTTAGCTTTCTTTTCCATAATTGATTAGATTACACCTTGCTAACACATGCACAATCGAGACCTCCATCTCTCACCCTACATACACCTATAATGGAGTGTTTTAAGATTGATTGAGTTTCCCTTTTAAGAATGTGAAAAGTGTTAATTGTTGTCAGTTTAGTTGTTCTAGGAGATAAAATCAAAGTTCATATTTTCCTTTCATGAGCCAACAATGAACAGGTCCATCACCTGAGCAAGAACTTTAGATCATATGTGTATTTATGAGTTTTGCTTTCTGAATTTTGAAATGTGTGGAGACTGTTATTTTTGAAGTGTGAAAACAGAGTGTTGGTTTTTAGATTGTTTTCTTATTCAGGCTATACTCATCAGACATAGTTAAACCACCTGTTGCCGACACATATAGAGTAACAACTCTGTTGATTAAGAATCTTAGTCGATAATTTATGTTTGGTAATATATTATGCATATAATTGCACCAACAAGACATATTTTGAGAAACATTTTCTACAGAATCCTCTTCACCCCATGAAATAGGCTAATAAGGCTTAGTTATAATAAATTCATGAGAAGAGGCACTATCCTCTCTATATTCCATATGCACATTACCACCATCAAGTACTTCAAAAGGGGTTAGAATTATTGAGTTCATTTGAATAGAATAATGGGTGGCCTCTTGCAAATTTAAGCCATTAAAAAGATTAGGAGATAAATAGAAATAAGTGGAAGAATTAAGAGAATGAAAAACCTCTCTAGAACAAGAAAGATTTTCATAAAGTGACTCCCTGGATGGTATTTTCTCATTATTAAGAATATCGGTGATTGCATGTGAATCAGTGGGCTCCACAGTAGGCATGGTTTCACAATCAACATGTTCTTCCTCAAGATGGTTTTTCTCTTGCAAACAAAAAGTAGATTGTTGAGATAAAAGAGGTATGTCCTGCATATTTATTTCTTCTTCTGAAGTGAAAAAATCAGTGTGGTTGTCTTGCTCATGCATAATATGAGAATATGAAATATCTTCCAAAGAATATTTATGGTTAGACAAGATAAGAAATTCATAAGAATCATTAGAACAAGAGGTTTCAATAAATGATATATCATCAATAGGAAAACAATCTTGCTCTATGTCACTTGAACTAGGAGAATTTGAAACATCACGACAATCCAAATCAACATAAATTAATTTCAAATTATCCATGTGTGAGGAAGAATTCATTTTAAGTGTCTCTAAATTTTATTTATTAACAAAATTATGGGAATTCATGTCTTTCCCCTTAGCTTCCCGTTTCATTCCTTTTGATAGAGAATATAAGATAGAATAATGATAACCTGACATAACCATCGATGTGACCTGAAGTGTCCCATTATCAACAGGAAAATCCTCCTCTTGGGAAGCTACAAACAAATCTAAACTTGACTTTACAACACAAGAGGTCTTTCTTTAATCACAATAAAAGAAAAGGGGGATGGAGTGATGAGAGGATACATATGTTTCTTCCAAAAAAAATTATTTCTTTGATCTATATCCTCCATTGTAAAGAAAGATCTGAACCTATGTAGTCTAGGTAAGCCATTAATTTTTTCAACATTTTCATTTAAATCTAAATCATCATGTAAAGGAACATTAAAAAATAATTCAGATTCTTCATTTGGTGGCTCATATGTTTCATTATCAAGAGAAACTACACATGAAATAAAATCACTGTTAGAGGGCCTATCATCCAAAGGAAATCTACAACAAAGAAGAGAAAATTTGATAACAAAATCTTGAAGAGATTCATCTTCTTTTTTTCCAAGTTCTGATATCTCTGCATACAAATCATCATAATCATGATTCTCAAAATCATGCAAAAATTCACACATAAATTGTTCCCATGTCTGGATAGAGGTGGTCGTCCAAGTCCTGCACCAGCTCTTGACCCAACCTGCAAAAGTGAGAGTGAATAGCCTGGAAATGGTATTTCCATCAGTAATACTATGAGAAACACAAAATTTCCATAATCATAAAGCATGTTCAGATGTAGATATTTCACTATCTCCATCAAATCTAAGTTGTGACAAGAAATGTAAAATATTTCTAGGAGGTTTGGGAGTTACAGTACCAAGAAAACACCTCCATAAAGGCATTTGGGATGGAGCCAATAGTATATTAAAATAAAAATTAATACAAATGACTCCACAAGGTAAGTTTATCAATTGGCCCTCCTTCTAGTGCCATGTATGTTGATGGGTTTGAATGGCCTATCAAGAAGATGAGGGAAAATTCCTTATGGAAGGTCCCCATTAGATCTACTATCATTTGGTGTAGCATTTCCTATGGGTTTATGGGCCTCGTTGATGCTTGGAATTAAAAGAAGAAAAAGGGGGAAAATAGCGGACTACCCCCCATATAATTCTAATTAATCCTAAGGCAAATAAAACTAAAAGCAAACTAATCTAATCCTAACTAATTCTAACCTTTCCCAGGAGAAAAACTAGAAGAAGAGCACAACGTAAAATGATGCTTTGACAACAAAAATAGTTCATGGAATCCAACAACATGTTATGAAAATAATACTACAGAAATTGTCTCAAACAGTTGAAGAAGAGAAATGCAACATCACGCCTGCACTCATAAGAAATCATGACAACATAAGGATTCTAAATATTAAGCATGGAAATAGTTCACATGATCAATACCCAGAAAACATAAACCACAAATACAAGTGTATAATAGTCCCACCAACATTTGAAACTTCAAAATGCCTCCATCTCTTTATTACTCAAAAGTAAAAGGATCATCTTTTGTTACAAAGAAAAAAAGTCACAGGCTTTATGCTATGAGTTCTCTTTTATAAGACAAGAGAGAGACTCTTCAGTTCCCATGATTGTTCATTTCATTTTTATTTTTTTGTTTCTTTTCTCACATTTTGAAAATGAACATGTGAGTGTTACAAGGAGAGGCTAAATAGAATCATCAAAGATCGTTTTCTCCCTAAGGAAGTTTACAAATGATATTCGTTAAAAAACAATCATTGACTCTGTCCATTGATGTTATCTTCTGTTACTTGAGATTTTCTAGGAGTTTTTGGCTTTGGCCTGCTGAATAATATCGATTTTATTCTTCTCATTTGTCCCATATTTCCGTTGAGCTATCATTGGCTTGATTTCGTTGCCTATAGCTCAAGATATGATTGTTTGAAGTATTTGTGTTTGGTTCTTCATCTGAATTTGGGTTCCACCTTTGTTTTGCATTTTTGGACCTTTTCTGCTCTTAATATTCCATAAATTAATAACCCATCCTATTTTTCCTTTCTCCATCTCTCCATCTATCCCTCTTGGGCCTAATTTCATCGCCCGTAGCTCCATATATGACTATTTGAAGTTGGTGTGGTTAATTTTCATCTCAAATCCATGGTCTACTATTTTTTGGATTTACTAAAGTATGTCATATTTTTGGCTTGGATACCTATACCATTGCATTCATTTGTCTGATACCTTTCCAACGAGGTATCACAGGCCTCATTCTGACACTTGTAGAAAAAATTATGGCTATTTAAAAATCAACACTCAGCAGTGATTGATCAAGCCTATGGGTTAATCTAGACTATTGATTCTTGAGCCTGCAAAAGAAAAAATCCACCTACATAATAGATCAACATTTAGCAATGAGATGGCTTACACCCCTATGGATAGTTTGATTCGACACCCAGGCGACATGGGACCCGTGACTTGCAACATAATTTTCTCTAATTTTCCTTTTTTATTTATTCTTTGGTTTTTAAACAATAGAAGAAAAATCAAAAATAAAACAAAATCAAAAAATGAAATGAAAATAAAAACAAAGAAAATTATTTACATTATTTTAAAATTATTTGCAATTATTAACAAAATTAACAAAAATTAATTACCCCATTAACAAAGAATAAAAACTACCAAGTTTAAAACCAATAAAATAATAACAATTATCCTACCCCCACTGGACTTGAACCTGTGACTTCTAAGGAAGAAACATACATCTTTAACAATTAGGCCAATTCTTATAAATTGATGAAAAACTAAAAATCTAATTAAAATAAATATTTTAGAATACGTGCAAATATTTCGAAGTGGATGAAGCTATGTGAGTTCATCCACTCTGATGGGCTTACTCCAATGGGATATCACTATTGGTGATCCGGATTATTTTCAGCACGAAATGAGAGCAGAGATATATAAAGAAGTGCACAGAGATATTGCAGATATTCAATAATATAACAGAAATGTATCAGAGATGCAACCATAAACACAGATATATAGTAATACACAATTTTTATTAATTAGATAAATGTACAGAGACTGTAAAAATACAGAGTGAAAGACTCGCTAGAATGGTGGCAGCGTATATCTGAGAAGAGATGTGACGGCTACTCGCATTCGCTGGAAAATGGTTACAATGAGGCTCTGAAGGCCTTTTTACAATAAACGAGAATGCCAAAAGTCCTAGACATCCAAAAACCTAAGCCTAGGAGATGAAGCGCCAAAAGTCATGTGGGCCCCATTTGGGTAAGTTAGTACATCAACTTCCCGGGGTTGTAACTTTTGCATACGATCTCCGTTTAGGGTGCACGATAGCTCGTTGGAAAGATCTATCTGAGGCCTACAACGCCCGAGATAAAATAGCATCGTAGATGCTATTTTGCAAGAGCAACATACCCAAAAAAACATCGTTTAGGGCCTCAAAATGGCCCCGGAAGTTCAGGACCAAAAAAACTACTAAAAATCGTAAATTGCCAAAATTGCCAAAAATTCATTTTGAGCCATTTGGAAAAGGTGGGTGGCCACCGATATCCACCTGGATCAATCCTCCCTCCTTAGGAAGCAATGTTCTCCATTGCGTTGAGTTCCCAGGGGAGAGGGAAAAACATTTGTTGAATCTGCATCTTGGTGAGTTGCTTGTCTTGTTGGAGACGTTGCGTTGCTTAGTTTGTGAAAATCTGTCACGAACCTGTTGTAGTTGAGGCTGCTCAACAAGTCGA
>JASDQU011027957.1:0-15575 GCA_032191745.1 Picea mariana
ATATTGGACGATGATCTCACATGACCACACAATTTTGGGTGTGGCCTCTTATCAACCATGACAAAACAATAATGAGTCATATTTACATCAAACACTATTGGGTCCATTACCCAAACCTTTGTGCTATGGGTCTTTCTTCAAGGGTTGACATCAATGACAACCAACCTTAATCAACACTAACTTCCAAGCACTTCGCGATCTCGGTCTAGCGAGTGCTAGCTCCTTCTTTAGATATGATATTGGGCGATGATCTCACATGACCACACAATTTTGGGTGTGGCCAAAGGCAGTTTGAGAGAAACCCTCTTTTCTCCCTGCAATTCACTACAAAGCTCCACGTATGTCTTTAGCAATACCGTGGTTTTGATTGTGTCCCGTTCAAGAAAAATTAGGACCCGAGCATGTTTTGGCCCCACAATTGAGCATGACCGTTGATCTCCAATCCCTTGGTGATGCTACTCAATCAATAGATGCTATCTTCCTTCCTTTCCTCCTTCCACGCGCGATCCTGGATCTCCATGATCTGTCAACACGTAGCTTCCTTCCAAATTAATGGCTACGATTGATTTCGTGATCCGGGCTTCGGGAGTTTCAACTCTCAAACCCTAATTTCCTCCATAAGTCAATATTACGGAGTTGACAATCCACTGACATCTGTCCCTCTCAGATTAACGGTCAATATCTTCTTTGGGTCTCCGCACTCCAGAGATTTTAAATCTCAACTTCTTGCTTCTTCTGACTGGATATCTTCTGAAATGGAATATATGTTGACATATGTTATCTTTAGTCCAACAGTTATCCTCCGCTCTGGGACTTCGCCCTTCGGCATTCTCAGATTTCAATTTCTCATCGCTCAACTTCCCTCCGAGCGCTTTACACAGAGCTTGTGATCTAATGACACTTGTTCTCTCGCAGATCGACGGCTCCCAGTTGCTTCGAATGTTCCGGCTTCGACGATTTCAAACCTTTCTCCTTCGCGTTTTCCCGGAGTATTTCTGCCCGAATGCGTAATCTTCTGACACATACCCCTCCTGGTGATCAATGACCAGGGTCTTCTTCAGGTCTTCAACATTCGAGATTTTGGGATTTTTTTCATTTGTTGGTGGTAAAACTCCCGAAGAAAATATCTCGGAGTGATGTAACATTACACATGTCACTTTTTGACTTGGCACGGGACGAGTGGTTTACACTTGTCACTCGCTGATGTGGTCTGCCACATGTCCTTGCTAACGTGGTATGCCACATGTCCTTGCTGACATGGTATGCCACATGTCCTTGCTGACGTGTTCTACTACATGTCCTTAAATCAGACGGTTGAGGCTTACTTCGTGTCTTTACCCGGAGTCCACAGATTTACACCACGTCTCTTCTGGATCAGACGGCCCAGATCCACGTCGGATGATCTGACACTTGAGAGTTACTCTAGATGCTCTGACAGCTGAGATCTATTTCAGATGATCAGACGATCGAGATTTACTTCGGCTCTCCGGCTCTCTAGGCTTCGAGGATTTAAAATCTCAAACTGAAACTCTCGAAGTGATTTCTACGGAGCATAACCTGCTCACATATTTAGACCCGAAACAAATTTTGTTCGTTGATAAAGATCTTAAATCAACGGCTCGATCTATCTGCGATGCATCTTTTCCTTGGATTAAATCCAACGGCTCTCCATCTTTTCTTATCCTATCCTTCCATTTATTTCAATCTGAAAGCTCATGGAAATTCGGGTGATCGAGATCTCAGATCTCATCCCTTTCTTATCATGTCCTTCCACTTAAATCAATCCGACGACTGACGAAAATTCAGATGATCGAATTCTCAATTGTTTTTCCCCGCTTATCCTATCCTTCCATTAATTCAATTCGACGGTTTTTGGTCCTCTGGATTGGTGATCCAACGACCATTGTCACTCTTCCTCCTAATATTTTTATCTCTCCAACTTATAAGTTTTTCTAAGTGTTCTCGGGTCTCGACCTTTGATCCTTCTGCGAGTCTATCTCTTGGACCTCGTCTGCACTTCTAGAAACCACTATCTCTTCCGATCTTTATCGTCTTCTGCGCTCTCGAGGTTTGCTTCACTGTTGTTATTTCCATCAATGACAAGAACATTCTTCCTGTAAACATGCCAACAATATCCCCCTTTGGCATTGATGGCAACCCTAAAATGTTGCACTATGTTTCTTAGACCTCCAACTGTAGCATACAAACAACATCTTTTTCTCCCCCTTTGACATCAATGTCAAAGAAAAAAGAGAGTGACTCTGTGCTCCCCCTAATCAGATATACTAGGAGCACTCTCCCCTTGATCAGATAGACTGTTTTATCTTGATAACAAGGTCATGCCCAACTTCTGGTGTAGATACTCAAACTGAGCTTTTGCAAGCGGTTTAGTGAAGATATCAACAATCTAATCTTTGGATGGAATATAATGCAAAGAAATAATAGGGTTGGTTACCTATTCTGTCAAGAAGTGATACTTGATGGGTATATGCTTGGTTTTGGAGTGAAAAACAAGATTCTTTGACACACTAATTGCACTAGTATTATCACAATGAATTGGGATCGGTGCATTATACTTTACCTCCAAGTCTGCAAGTGTATGAATCATCCATAATACTTGGGTACAACAAGTGGCAGCTTCAATGTATTTAACTTCTGTAGTCAATAAGGAAATGGAACCTTTCTTCTTGCTCAACCATGCTACAAGAGAATCTCCTAAGAAGAATGCACCTCCACTCATGATTTTCCTTTCATCCACGCAGTTAGGCCAATCATCATCTGAATAGACTAATAGTTGAAAATTCTGATTCCTAGGATACCATAGGCCATAATTCATTGTTTCTTTAAAGTATCTGAATATTCTTTTGAAAGCTAACAAATGAATCTGTTTAGGTGCAGCCTGATACCTTCCTACCATTCCAACAACATGCATTATGTATGGACGGTATGTTGTGATGTACAATAGGCTGCCTATCATAGACCTATATGAACTCTGATCAACATCAGGTGAGTTATCATCCTTGTTTAACTTGCATATAGTGACCATAGGTGTGCTCATAGGTGTAGAATCTTCCATTTGAAAAATTTTGAACATTTCTTTTAGATATTTCTCCCGAGAAAGAAATATTCCCTTTAGACCTCTAAGTAATTTGCATACCAAGAAAAAATGACAGTTTCCCTATCATAGACATTTCAAATTCAGATTGCATGGCAGAAGCAAACCATTATACTAATGAAGCATTATTGCTTCTGAAGATGATGTCATCTACATAGACCAACACAATGAGCAAATCATTACCCTTTGTTTTGATATATAGATTGTTGTCAATTGTTCCTCTCTTGAACCCTTTGTCTTGAATATACTTATCTAGTCTGTAATACCAAGCATGAGGAGCTTGTTTCAACCTATATAAGGCTTTCTTCAGCTTGCAGACAAAGTCAAGGTTATCTGAAAGTTGAAAACCCTCTGGTTGTTCCATATAGACTTCTTCTTTTAGATCTCCATTTAGAAAATATGACTTGACATCCATTTGATAGAATTTAAACTGTTTATGACAAGCATAGGCAAGAAACATTCTAATAGCTTCTAATATTGCTACGGACGCAAATGTTTCATCAAAATCCAGTCCTTCTATTTGAACATATCCTTTGAAAACCAATCTAGCCTTATTTCTTACAATATTTCCTTTCTCATTCATCTTGTTTTTGTAGAGCCATTTGGATCCTATTACATTTTTATTTGTTGGCCTAGGAACAAGTTCCCAAGTGTCATTCTTTTCAATCTGGTCCAATTCCTTATTCATTGATTTTAACCAATTTTCGTCTTTACTGACTTCATTAAAGTTCTTAGGTTCCACCATGGATATGTAGGCTATATGTGGTTTCTTGGTGTCTTTGATTATGCTTCTCCTAGTTTGTACACCTTTGTCTTTCTCACCAATTATCTCATTTTCAGGATGATTCTTTTGAGTAATTCTGGAGGAAGGATTTGATGTTTATTGATGTCCTAACTCTTCTTGTCTGGGTGTCTCTTCTCCACCTGATTCATCATCTTCTTGTAACTCTGAGATTTGTTGTTCTTTATTTTCATTATTATCATCATATTTTTCATCTGGCTTAGTGTTTATTCGCTGTTGATCTTTTATAAGAGCTTCTTCATCAATTCTAACATCAATACAGTCTACTAATTTATGCATTTTTTTGTTAAATCATTTGTATCCTTTATTGTTCATTGCATATCCTAAGAATATACCTTCATCAGCTCTACTGTCAAATTTTCCCAGATGATCATCATTATTCTTGATGTAGCATTTACTTCCAAATACTTTGAAATGCTTGATTGATGCAGGCCGACCAAACCACAACTCATATGGATTTTTATCACTGTTCGGCCTTAGATGCGTTTTGTTTAGAATATGAACAGTCATGTGAACAATCTCCACCCAGAAGGTTTGTGAAATGTCCCTTTCACTCAGAATAGCCCTTTCCATCTGCTAAAATGATCTATTTTGATGTTCTACAACTCGATTTTGTTGAGGAGTACCTGGAATAGTATATTCTCTTTTAATTCCATGTCTGTCACAAAATTCTTTGAAGTCTCCCGAAAAAAACTCTCCTCCCCTGTCTAAGTGAATTGCCTTTAACTTCCTTCTTGTCTAATTCTCAACTAACGCCTTAAAATTTTTGAACTTCTCAAACGCATCAGATTTTTCTTTTAGAAAGGAAACCCACATAAGTCTGGAGAATTCATCAATGACTAGCATAAAGTAACGTTCTCCTCCAGTACCTTCCTTTCGCGATGATCCACACAGATCCATATGAAAAATTTGAAGTGGTTTCTCTGAAGATGTGAAACTCTTTGATTTGAATTGAGAACGAGTCAACTTCCTCATTTGACAGGATTCGCATACAGAGTTATTAGGCTTAGATATTCTTGGAAGGTCTTTCACAACACCTTCATTATTCAATTTGACAATATGATCAAAATTCAAGTGTTCAAGCCTTCTGTGCCATAACCAACTTTCATCAAATTTTCTTAAATGACATTTCTCCTTATCTTCCTTCAGAACATATACATTGTTTTTGGTTCTAACCCCTTTTTCAATCAGCTCTCATGTGTTTAATGTCTTTATTTTACAATTCTTAGCAGTGAAATTGATTTCACATCCTCTTTCACATATCTGAGTGACACTTAGAAGATTATTCTTTAAACCATCAACAAATAGTACATCTTGAGCTTTGCTTCTTCCATTACTTAAGCTTACTAGACCTTTACCTCTGATCTTTCTTGGAGCATCATTTCCAAAGGTCACACTCCCTGATTTATTTTCTTTGAGTGATAGGAACTTACTTTTGTCACCTGTCATATGACCGGAGCATCCGATGTCAATATACCAAAAGTCTTTTTGTCTTTGAGATGACAACACTAATCCACACTTGTTATCTTCATTCTTCTTCCAAACCTTGACGTTTTCAACTTTGTGATTTGAATCTGGCTTATAGTTCTTTAAGCGTCAGTCTGCAACTTTATGTCCATAATTATGGCATATGTGACATCCTGGTTCATTGAATAAAGGATCATAACGATTGTTATACTTAATCTGCGTCTTTTTCCCAGCCATCACATGATTTTCAGTCTGTGGTTGTTTGTTACTTGGTTGTCTCATTCTTTGTTGTGGCAGGTATTTATTCCTTGGTTGTCTTGATTGCTCATGTCTAAATCTTAAAGAACAATTTATAGCTTTGTGGCCAAAGTTAGAGTAGTAAAAACAATATCCATAGAAAAAATATTTGTACCTGGAAAATGGTTGTCTTCTTTAAGAAGGTCGATTTCTTCCATGTTGATGATTTCCTTGAGCAGAAGGTGTATTATTCCTTTGTTCTACAGATTCATTTCTGGTATCTTTTCCTTCACTCCTCCTTGGTGGTTGATTCTCTTCCTTTGTTTCTGCAGGTTCATTGTTGTCAATGGTTGTAGATTTGACAAACTTGATGGATTCTTTGTTGTTTGGTTGACCACTACATGATCCCTCTTCATAAACGAAACCAATTTTCAAATTTGAATTCCTTTGTTGATTCAAAATGGAGGTTAATCCTTCCAAGGCCCTAATACTTGTCAAATTCTAATGATATAAAGCCTGGAATTTCCTTAGATCTTTTATGATAGTCACTACTTCAACTTCTAATTTTTCACCTTTTCTTTCGGCATCCTTCAATTGTTGTTTGAGGATGTCTTCAATCGTATTAGCTTCTTCTAACTTAACCTTCAACATATCAATTTATTCATATGTTTCCTTGCATGTTTTCTCATACCTGAGCAACAACTGTTTTTCTTTTCTTTTCTTTTCTCTAAGTCTATCAATCTTTTCCATGGCACTGACAACTTCTCTTTCAATATCTACTACTGCTTCACAATCAAAGAAATCACTTCCTGTATATTCAATGTTTAGATATTCTAAATGTATTAGCATGATATCATTTATTCTATCTTCAATAGAAGAGTCACTGCTTTAATCATCTAAGGGATCATCATCATTGTTTACACAAAGGCTTTTCTTCTTAAAGTTATTCTCTTTATAGACCTTCTTGTGTTTGTGCTTCTCTTCATCGTCATATGTCTGATCCTTTCTTTTGTGAGGACACTTAGATGCAAAATGACCTATATTACCACAATTGAAACATTTGAAGGGCAATTTACCTTTGTATTTTCCTGATCCTTTCTTTAGTCTTCTCACAAAATTTGTTTCATTCTCATCTATATCGGAGTCTGTTTTTTTCTCTACCTTAAAATATGCCTCTCTTGTAGTGGATTTACCTTTGGTGATTTTCATTTCATAAGCAATTGAGGTTCCAAGAAGTTGATCTAGTGTCAATGTTTTGAGATCAATTATTTCCTCTATAACATAGACCTTTGAGTTAAATCTATCAGGAAGAGATTTAATATTTTTTGGACTAGAAACGATTCAGCTATCGTTTCACCTAGGCCTTTCATAGTGTTGACAAGTTCTTCTATACGTAAGAAGTACTTACTGATAGTTTCTTCTTCATCCATCTTTAATTGCTCAAATTTCAGTCTATGAGTTTGAAGTTTTGCGTCTTTCACCTTTTCATTACCTTCATAACTACTTATCAACTTGTCCCAAATAACTTTTGTTGAATCACAATGCATGACTTTAATAAACTCAGCTTCAGCAAGTCCAATGAGGATGGCATTCATTTCTTTTGCATTAAAGCTAAACTCCAGCTTATCATCTGTTGAGGCCAAGACTACAGGCTTCACATATCTCGTTTCAATGACATCCCAAACATCAGCACCCAGAGACATTAAATGTGTTCTCATCCTTATTTTCCAGAAGGCAAAGTTTGTTCCATCAAACATAGGGGGTCTATTAGTTGAACTTTCATCATGACTAGTCATGTTCAAGCTTAAGGATCTACCTTTGATCAAAGGCACCGACTCTGATACCAATTATTGGAGATATAACTGAGAGGGGGGGTGAATCAGTTATGTATATAAGCTTGGAACGTTTCTTGTTGTTTTCTTATTCATTTTAGATTATTATTTAATGTGTTGTTGATAACTTAACATTCATAGATATACAATGATAAATCACACAAAATACACAGAGACACCGATTTTCCCGAGGAAACCCATAAAGGGTGAAAACCTCTTCTTCATAGGATGTCAATCAAGCTCCAACTTTCATGTACATCACAGTCTTTGAGCTCCAAACCAAATATGAGGCTACAACCTCTGATAGAAAGCTACAAGTTGCAGAGAGCACCAACTCTCATATTTCTCTAACATCAACTAGATGGAAGCACCAACTCCTAGGTTTCTCTAGCACCCACTAGATGGAAGCACCAACTCCCAGAATATCTTCTAGAACCAAATAGAATTTAGAGGGCTGCAATCCTCGCTAGCACCACCCTACCACCTTGATTGAATCTTACAAAACTTTACTTACTTTCTTTGTCTCTTGTATGGTCTTTTACAACTCCATGTATCCTCTGCCTCTTCCATCTTCTATTACTCTATTCCGCATCTATATTCTACTCTTTCTCCTACTGCACACTCTGATACCTCTGTTCAACTTCTCTTCTTCATTTAAAATCTGTGTTGTCTTTGCATGCTATACGCTGCACCTCTTATCTCCAGTTCAGGTCCTGTACACGGTCACATTCTACCCACATGCATAACTCTCAAAAAAACAAACACACTCTTCTCTATTCTGCATGTCTTTCTCACCCAAATCCTCTGCTAGATCATCATAACAACTTTTCGTCTTCTCTGGTGGTTATACTGAATCTGTTCATCATCAGTGCCCATTATCCAAAGATTCCTTGGCTTCTCTGGTAGTCACAACTCTTCGTCTTCTCTGTTAGTTACAGCCAGTCATTTTTGGCTTCTTTGGCTTCTAAGCCCCTTCCTTCATGTGAGCATCAACGGTGACCATACTCCTAACCAACAGGCGCTTCATGACTCGCGACTTCGGGAATATTGGTATGAGACATCTCGATTCTCCCAACTTCCGATATCCGAAGTGGAGCCTAGTGATGTGATAGCTCCTCCCTTAACCTTCAATGATGTGACCATGGTTGTGACCACAGGCCTAAATTCTTAGCACTTCGCGATCTCGGTCTAGCGAGTGCTAGCTCCTTCTTTCGATATGACCTTGGGAAATGATCTCACGTGACCACGCGATTGCGAGCATGACCAAAGGCGGTTTGAGGGAAACCCTCTTTTCGCCTCGTAATTCACTATAGAGATCCACGTATGCCTTTGGCAATACTATGGTTTTGATTTCGCCCAGCTCAAGAAAAATTAAGACTCGAGCATGTTCTAGCCCCGCAATTGAGCATGACCATTGATCTCCAATCCAATGGCGATTCTACTCGATCAACGACTGCTATCTGCCTTCGTTTCCTCCTTCCATGCATGATCCCGAATCTCCACGATCCGTCGACATGTAGCTTCCTTCCAAATCAACGACTACGATTGATTTCGTGATCCGGGCTTCGGGAGTTTAAACTCTCAAACCCTTGTTTCCTCCATACGTTAATCTTTCGGAGTTGACAATCCACTGACATGTGTCCCTCTCAGATTAACGGTCGAGATCTCCTTCGGGTCTCCGGACTCCGAAGATTTCAAATCTCAGCTTCTTGTTTCTTCTTACTAGATATCTTCCGAAATGGAAGATCTACTGACATCTCTCCTCTTTAATCCAACGACTATCCTCCACTCTAGGACTTCTCCCTTCGGCATTCTCAGATTTCAGTTTCTCCTCACTCGGCTTCCCTCCAAACATTTTACCCGGAGCTTGCGATCTAGTGACACCTATCCTCTCGCAGATCGACGTCTCCCAGTTGCTTCTGTTGTTCAGGCTTCGACGATTTCAAACCTTTCTCCTTCACGTTTTCCCGGAGTATTTCTGCCCGAATGTGTAATCTTATGACACATACCCCTCCTAGCGATCAACGACCAGGGTCTTCTTCGGGTCTTCCACATTTTGGAGTTCGGGACTTTTGTCATTTGTTGGTGGTAAAACTCCTAAATAAAATATCTGAGAGTGACGTAGCATTACACACGTCACATGTGGACTTGGCACGAGCCGAGTGGTTTCCACGTGTCACTCGCTGACGTGGTATGCCACATGTCCTTGTTGATGTGGTCTGCCACATGTCCTTGCTGACGTGGTCTACCACATGTCCTTGAATCATACAGTTGAGGATTACTTCGTGTCTTTACCCAGAGTCCACAGATTTATGCCACATCTCTTCTGGATCAGACGATCCAGATCCACTTCGGATGATCCAACACTTGAGATTTACTTCGGACGATCTAATGGTTGAGATCTATTTTGGATGATCGGACGATCGAGATTTACTTCGGATCTCCAGCTCTCCGGGATTCGGAGATTTTAAATCTTAAACTAAAACTCTCGAAGTGATTTCTCCGAAGTGTAACCTCCTCACATATTTAGACCCGTAACGAATGTTGTTCATTGATCAAGATCTTATATCAACGACTCGATCTGTCTGCGATGCAACTTTGTCTTGGATTAAATCCAACGGCTCTCCATCTTTTCTTATCCTATCCTTCCATTTATTTTCATCCAACGACTGACGGAAATTCGGGTGATCGAGATCTCAGATCTCAGCCCTTGCTTATCCTGTCCTTCCACTTAAATCAATCCGACGGGAGATGAAAATTCGGATGATCGAATTCTCAATCGTTTTTCCCTGCTTATCCTATCCTTCCATTAATTCAATCTGACGGTTGTTGGTCCTCTGGATCGGTGATCCAACGGCCACTATCGCTCTTCCTCTTGAGCTTTTGATCTCTCCGACTTAGAAGGTTTTCTAAGTGTTCATGGGTCTCGACCTTTGCTCCTCCTGCGAGTCCGTCTCTTGGACCTCGTCTGCACTTCTGAAAACCACTATCTCTTCTGAATTTTCTCGTCTTCTACGCACTCGAGGTTTGGTTTGTTTTTGTTCTTTCTATCAATGACAAGCACATTCTTCCTGTAAACATGCCAACAAAATATACATTTAAGAAGGTTGATTTGACATCCATTTGATAAACTTTCCAATTGTGTTGAGTTGCAATAGCTAGTACCATCCTAATTGTGTCAAGTCTTACTACGAGTGAAAATGTTTCATTGTAATCAACTCCATATTCTTGTGCAAATCCTTTAGCTACTAATCTTGCCTTATATTTGTCAACTTCTCCATTTTCCTTATATTTAGTTTTATAAACCCATTTCACACATATGCATTCTTTCTCCTTAGGTAAATTGACTAGATCCCATGTATCATTTTTTTCAAGAGATTCCATTTCATCATTCATTGCATTAATCCAATGTTATTCATTAATTGCATCTTCAAAATATATAGGATCTTGAGTAAATAAATCAAAATTAGATTACAAATCTATCCTATCTCCTTGATCATATATTTCTTGCAAGCTCCTAGACTTTTTGCCTCTTAATCTTGGTCTTAATGATTCAAGTGTAGTATTTGAGTCATAACTTACTTGTGGACTTGATGATTCTCCTTGCTCAACTTGCCTTTGTGAGTTTTCTTCTTGTGGAATTCTTTATGGTATTCCTCCTTGCTCATTTGATTGTTTTCCTTGTTCTCTTTGTCCTTTTTCTTCTCGTTCTTCATATGGTATTGTTGTTGTACATGTAATTGTCTTGTCTATATTGCCATCCCATGATTCCTCCTCTTTGAATACAACATCTCTACTTACAATGACTTTATTGGTTATAGGATTAAACAACTTATATTCCTTGGATTGTTCATCATAACCAATAAAAATGCATTTTTCACTTTTATCATCCAATTTGCTCCTTGTTTCTTTAGGCACATGTGCATATGCAATACAACCAAATACTTTAAAATGAGAAACATTGTGATTCTTACCACTCAATGCTTGTTGAGGAATCATGTCCCTGGCAATTTTTGTTGGACTCTTGTTCAACATATAAACTTCACAAGCTATTGCTTCAACCCAATATTCATTAGATAGATTCTTTCCTTTCAACATGCTTCTTTCCATCTCCATTATTGTATGATTCTTCCATTCTACAACACCATTATGTTGAGGTGTATAGCTTGTAGTGAATTGCTTATTTAATCCATGATACCTGCAATACTCCAAAAACTCATTTGACTCAAGTATTATCCTCCTCTATCTAATCTCAATATCTTAATGGATAGGCCACTCTATTACTCAACCAATGCCTTGAATTCCTTAAACTTGTCAAATGTTTCAGAATTGTGTTTGAGGAAATAAACCCATGTTTTTCTACTATAATCATCAATGAATGTTAGAAAATATATTCTCCCCCTTAATGATGGTGTTTGCATTGGACCACATAAATCTGTATGCACAATTTTTAAGGGTGCCCAAGCTCTGTATGACATTTCTTTTGGAAAGATTTTCCTATGTTGATTTCCCAAAACACAATTTTCACATGAACTTATTAGTTCTTGAATAGGTGGTAAACCTTTTACCATTTCATTTCTTTGCAAAAAACACAATCCTTTGAAGTTTAGATGGCCATACCTCAAGTGCCATACCCATGCTTGATCTTGACTTGATGCCTTGAAACTTGCTCCAATTTTCTCCATCATTTCACTTTTCATGCGAAGTGGGAACATTCTTTTATTTGTCATTTCAATCTTTGCAATCACCATTTTACTAGGAGGAATATCAAATATAGTGCATACATTATTTTCAAAAGCAACTTTATAACCCTTTTGAAAGTTGTCCCACACTTATGAGATATAGCTTCAAACTAGGTACAAAATAAACATCAGGAATAGTTTTCTTTCTAGTATTTGTTATTACAGTGATTGCACCTTTTTCCGTGACTTCTAGAATGTTATCATTACCCAATTTATATTGTGATTTAACTGATGTATCCAAATTCTCAAACAACTATTTATTTCGAGTCATATGATTAATACAACCACTATCAAGAAAATGTTACTTGCATTTTCTTTAGCTACATGACATGTAATAAACAATGTCTGAGAACTACTCTTAGAGAAAATTGCATTCTGTTTTCTCATATCTGCTTGTTTCTTTTGGCATTCATTTGCAAAGTGACCATACTTATTGTAGTAATAACATTGAATATTTTATTTGTCATACGTTGATGCTTGATTATTATTGCTTCCCCTTGAAATGAAATTTTGATTTCTCCTTCCTCCTAGATCAAGAATCTTTCCTTCTTCTCTTTGGAAATTATTTCTTCATCTTCCTCTTCCTATGAATCCTGGATTTCCTCTTCCTCTCCCTCCAAATGTCATGTGTGTTTTGAATGCATGCTCCAATGAGGTATTGTCATTCATGTTCAACATGTCTTCATAATTTTTCAAGGAGCCAACCAACTCATCCATAGAATATGCAGTCAGATCTTTTGATTCTTCAATTACCACAACAACTGCATCAAATTTTCTAGGTAAACTTCTTAAAACATTTTCTACAACCTTTTTATCTGCTAGCTCATCACCATTTTGTCTTATTTGATTAATCAAATCCGTAACACGATATGTAAACTGATCTATTGAATCAAAATCTTTCATTTGCAAGTTTTGAAATTCTCTTCTAAGTGCTTGGAGTTTGGCAATTTTTACCTTACTAGTGCCTTGATATGATGTCTCTATAATGTCCCATGCTTTCTTGGCTGTAGTGGATGGTTTAATCCTTCCAACAACTAAATCATCCAAAGCTTGTCCAATTATCTGCAAAGCTCTTTTATTCTTTTTCCTATTTTCATCAAGCTTTTGATTTTCATCAATATTCAAAACAAACTCATCTTGTGGTTCAGTATAACCAATCATTACTATATCTGATAGCTCATATCAATCAAATGTTAATTTCATTCTAAATGCCCAATTATCATATTTTTCTCTAGAAAATGTTGGAATCATAAGTTGTTGATACATGCCTAATGCCATTCTTAAAAAACTCAAACCCTAAGGACAATCCTTGTAAAAAAAAAAAGCTTTCAGCAAAATAAACGAAAGACTATTGTAAAAGAGGGCGAGTGCTCTTTATAGATCACTTCTACACAAATCTTCTTGGAATCTCTTCCTTCACAGCTCCCTACTCTAGTGAATGTCTTGGAGTGCTTCCAAATGCAAAACCCTCAACACACTCAACACACAACTAGATTAAACAACAGTTTGTGAGATAGGGGGCAAAGAGTATTATAGCTACAATTGTAAGAACACAAAACACAATACAAATGAAGAGCTACAACTCTTGTGAACTTCTCTGCTCTATAATAGTAGCTACGCACAACGTCCTCCGATGCTACTACTCTTTGACATAATTGTAATACCCAAATCTGTAATTTTTAGACTGCTCTGAACTTTCAATGTAGCGTGCAGATCCTCCATATTTCTTGCTACAATGATGGCCACGAGGCGTACAACGACTCGAACTCCTTCAACAACACTTTGTCTTGATGTTCTTAACTTTGGTACCACGATGAAGTGCGAAGAAGAAAAGGAAAACAAAGAAAAATGAAGAACAAACTGAACAATTTTATTGTCATACCAAAAGGATTACAACAACCTCGTATTTATAGAGGTATTTGGAAGGATCTTGAAAATCCAGAGAGTTCACGAAGCAGGAAATATCTTAAAGTGTCAATGGATATGTCGATGGATGAACAAGAACTGATGATTGATGGAAGCTTCAGTTATAAATGCGGTTGGTAGAAATTAATGCAACCAACACTTCAATCTACATATGTTCTGGTTTTACGCCGTTTGATAACAATCATTCGAAGTGAGCCTTTTTCAGTAGTGGATTGGGATATAATGGAACAAAACTGCTTTACAAGTATTTGGTGGTTTTTTGGGTTTTTCAAAAGGTTATACCATGGAAATGACATGATTTTCTATCATTCTTCTTACATGCATGCTTTCACTATGAACGAAAGTAATTATAGTGAAAGTAGATTAAAGTGTTATGTTATATCAATTTTTTTTTTGTCTCAACTTCTAATCATTTACTTAAGTAAATAATATGCATTAGAGTGTGTGTTAGTGATATTGCTATTTTACAATTAGTCATATTGTTATTTGAGATTTCTCGATATAAACTATTTAAAAAGTTCATCATATTACTACTTGATATTTCTGTTTAAAACTTTTAGAAACTTTTTAAACAGTTTATATCCAGAAATATCAAACTAATAATATGATGAACTTTGTACACTGTTTATATCCAAAAATCTCAAGTAACAATATAACTAACTGTAAAGTAATAATATCATGAACTGTGAATTTATCTAAAAATCTCAAACAACAATAATATAAGGCACAATACTTGCTAAGGTTTTGCAAATGGGGTAGTAAGCTAAGTGGACTTGATTGTGGGGAAAACTTCATAGTTAAGCACAATGTCTTGGGATGGGTGACCACATGAGAAACCCTCGTTACCAAGTATGGATATTCTGAAAAATGATATCTAATATGTTACACTAAAGAAACCCCTCTATCATTAAACAATAATATAACTAAATAATCTATACTCATAGTCTATACTCTGAATTAAAATCTATATTTTCTAATTTAAAGTACATTAAAATTTATATATATTTTAATCTATATTGCATTAATTACTTTACCTTCATTTAATAGGAGATGCTCCTAACTCATTAAAATAGATTTAAAATAATTTTTTCGCCATTTGTACAGAATATAGAATGTCACCGAACCCATGATTCCAATGATATCTTATACCTTAAATGTTCGATAACATTGAATAGCAGACCTTTGGATTCGTTACAATTCTCGACTTTGAATTACAATACAACGTTGGATAACATTGAATACTAGACCTTCGGATTCGTCATAATTCTCGACTTCAAATTACAATTCATATGTACTGAAGAAGCATTTGTTTAAACACTTTCCAGACAGCATAATCTCATAAAATCCGAATTCAACTATAATTTTGATCTCCTCAACTTACAAATGTTTCCATAAATATTATCTTACGAAGAAACACAGCAGTTACGTACATTTCATTGGGATTGTAATTTGTA
>JASDQU011027957.1:15595-31631 GCA_032191745.1 Picea mariana
ACACAATGAGCAAATCATTACCCTTTGTTTTGATATATAGATTGTTGTCAATTGTTCCTCTCTTGAACCCTTTGTCTTGAATATACTTATCTAGTCTGTAATACCAAGCATGAGGAGCTTGTTTCAACCTATATAAGGCTTTCTTCAGCTTGCAGACAAAGTCAAGGTTATCTGAAAGTTGAAAACCCTCTGGTTGTTCCATATAGACTTCTTCTTTTAGATCTCCATTTAGAAAATATGACTTGACATCCATTTGATAGAATTTAAACTGTTTATGACAAGCATAGGCAAGAAACATTCTAATAGCTTCTAATATTGCTACGGACGCAAATGTTTCATCAAAATCCAGTCCTTCTATTTGAACATATCCTTTGAAAACCAATCTAGCCTTATTTCTTACAATATTTCCTTTCTCATTCATCTTGTTTTTGTAGAGCCATTTGGATCCTATTACATTTTTATTTGTTGGCCTAGGAACAAGTTCCCAAGTGTCATTCTTTTCAATCTGGTCCAATTCCTTATTCATTGATTTTAACCAATTTTCGTCTTTACTGACTTCATTAAAGTTCTTAGGTTCCACCATGGATATGTAGGCTATATGTGGTTTCTTGGTGTCTTTGATTATGCTTCTCCTAGTTTGTACACCTTTGTCTTTCTCACCAATTATCTCATTTTCAGGATGATTCTTTTGAGTAATTCTGGAGGAAGGATTTGATGTTTATTGATGTCCTAACTCTTCTTGTCTGGGTGTCTCTTCTCCACCTGATTCATCATCTTCTTGTAACTCTGAGATTTGTTGTTCTTTATTTTCATTATTATCATCATATTTTTCATCTGGCTTAGTGTTTATTCGCTGTTGATCTTTTATAAGAGCTTCTTCATCAATTCTAACATCAATACAGTCTACTAATTTATGCATTTTTTTGTTAAATCATTTGTATCCTTTATTGTTCATTGCATATCCTAAGAATATACCTTCATCAGCTCTACTGTCAAATTTTCCCAGATGATCATCATTATTCTTGATGTAGCATTTACTTCCAAATACTTTGAAATGCTTGATTGATGCAGGCCGACCAAACCACAACTCATATGGATTTTTATCACTGTTCGGCCTTAGATGCGTTTTGTTTAGAATATGAACAGTCATGTGAACAATCTCCACCCAGAAGGTTTGTGAAATGTCCCTTTCACTCAGAATAGCCCTTTCCATCTGCTAAAATGATCTATTTTGATGTTCTACAACTCGATTTTGTTGAGGAGTACCTGGAATAGTATATTCTCTTTTAATTCCATGTCTGTCACAAAATTCTTTGAAGTCTCCCGAAAAAAACTCTCCTCCCCTGTCTAAGTGAATTGCCTTTAACTTCCTTCTTGTCTAATTCTCAACTAACGCCTTAAAATTTTTGAACTTCTCAAACGCATCAGATTTTTCTTTTAGAAAGGAAACCCACATAAGTCTGGAGAATTCATCAATGACTAGCATAAAGTAACGTTCTCCTCCAGTACCTTCCTTTCGCGATGATCCACACAGATCCATATGAAAAATTTGAAGTGGTTTCTCTGAAGATGTGAAACTCTTTGATTTGAATTGAGAACGAGTCAACTTCCTCATTTGACAGGATTCGCATACAGAGTTATTAGGCTTAGATATTCTTGGAAGGTCTTTCACAACACCTTCATTATTCAATTTGACAATATGATCAAAATTCAAGTGTTCAAGCCTTCTGTGCCATAACCAACTTTCATCAAATTTTCTTAAATGACATTTCTCCTTATCTTCCTTCAGAACATATACATTGTTTTTGGTTCTAACCCCTTTTTCAATCAGCTCTCATGTGTTTAATGTCTTTATTTTACAATTCTTAGCAGTGAAATTGATTTCACATCCTCTTTCACATATCTGAGTGACACTTAGAAGATTATTCTTTAAACCATCAACAAATAGTACATCTTGAGCTTTGCTTCTTCCATTACTTAAGCTTACTAGACCTTTACCTCTGATCTTTCTTGGAGCATCATTTCCAAAGGTCACACTCCCTGATTTATTTTCTTTGAGTGATAGGAACTTACTTTTGTCACCTGTCATATGACCGGAGCATCCGATGTCAATATACCAAAAGTCTTTTTGTCTTTGAGATGACAACACTAATCCACACTTGTTATCTTCATTCTTCTTCCAAACCTTGACGTTTTCAACTTTGTGATTTGAATCTGGCTTATAGTTCTTTAAGCGTCAGTCTGCAACTTTATGTCCATAATTATGGCATATGTGACATCCTGGTTCATTGAATAAAGGATCATAACGATTGTTATACTTAATCTGCGTCTTTTTCCCAGCCATCACATGATTTTCAGTCTGTGGTTGTTTGTTACTTGGTTGTCTCATTCTTTGTTGTGGCAGGTATTTATTCCTTGGTTGTCTTGATTGCTCATGTCTAAATCTTAAAGAACAATTTATAGCTTTGTGGCCAAAGTTAGAGTAGTAAAAACAATATCCATAGAAAAAATATTTGTACCTGGAAAATGGTTGTCTTCTTTAAGAAGGTCGATTTCTTCCATGTTGATGATTTCCTTGAGCAGAAGGTGTATTATTCCTTTGTTCTACAGATTCATTTCTGGTATCTTTTCCTTCACTCCTCCTTGGTGGTTGATTCTCTTCCTTTGTTTCTGCAGGTTCATTGTTGTCAATGGTTGTAGATTTGACAAACTTGATGGATTCTTTGTTGTTTGGTTGACCACTACATGATCCCTCTTCATAAACGAAACCAATTTTCAAATTTGAATTCCTTTGTTGATTCAAAATGGAGGTTAATCCTTCCAAGGCCCTAATACTTGTCAAATTCTAATGATATAAAGCCTGGAATTTCCTTAGATCTTTTATGATAGTCACTACTTCAACTTCTAATTTTTCACCTTTTCTTTCGGCATCCTTCAATTGTTGTTTGAGGATGTCTTCAATCGTATTAGCTTCTTCTAACTTAACCTTCAACATATCAATTTATTCATATGTTTCCTTGCATGTTTTCTCATACCTGAGCAACAACTGTTTTTCTTTTCTTTTCTTTTCTCTAAGTCTATCAATCTTTTCCATGGCACTGACAACTTCTCTTTCAATATCTACTACTGCTTCACAATCAAAGAAATCACTTCCTGTATATTCAATGTTTAGATATTCTAAATGTATTAGCATGATATCATTTATTCTATCTTCAATAGAAGAGTCACTGCTTTAATCATCTAAGGGATCATCATCATTGTTTACACAAAGGCTTTTCTTCTTAAAGTTATTCTCTTTATAGACCTTCTTGTGTTTGTGCTTCTCTTCATCGTCATATGTCTGATCCTTTCTTTTGTGAGGACACTTAGATGCAAAATGACCTATATTACCACAATTGAAACATTTGAAGGGCAATTTACCTTTGTATTTTCCTGATCCTTTCTTTAGTCTTCTCACAAAATTTGTTTCATTCTCATCTATATCGGAGTCTGTTTTTTTCTCTACCTTAAAATATGCCTCTCTTGTAGTGGATTTACCTTTGGTGATTTTCATTTCATAAGCAATTGAGGTTCCAAGAAGTTGATCTAGTGTCAATGTTTTGAGATCAATTATTTCCTCTATAACATAGACCTTTGAGTTAAATCTATCAGGAAGAGATTTAATATTTTTTGGACTAGAAACGATTCAGCTATCGTTTCACCTAGGCCTTTCATAGTGTTGACAAGTTCTTCTATACGTAAGAAGTACTTACTGATAGTTTCTTCTTCATCCATCTTTAATTGCTCAAATTTCAGTCTATGAGTTTGAAGTTTTGCGTCTTTCACCTTTTCATTACCTTCATAACTACTTATCAACTTGTCCCAAATAACTTTTGTTGAATCACAATGCATGACTTTAATAAACTCAGCTTCAGCAAGTCCAATGAGGATGGCATTCATTTCTTTTGCATTAAAGCTAAACTCCAGCTTATCATCTGTTGAGGCCAAGACTACAGGCTTCACATATCTCGTTTCAATGACATCCCAAACATCAGCACCCAGAGACATTAAATGTGTTCTCATCCTTATTTTCCAGAAGGCAAAGTTTGTTCCATCAAACATAGGGGGTCTATTAGTTGAACTTTCATCATGACTAGTCATGTTCAAGCTTAAGGATCTACCTTTGATCAAAGGCACCGACTCTGATACCAATTATTGGAGATATAACTGAGAGGGGGGGTGAATCAGTTATGTATATAAGCTTGGAACGTTTCTTGTTGTTTTCTTATTCATTTTAGATTATTATTTAATGTGTTGTTGATAACTTAACATTCATAGATATACAATGATAAATCACACAAAATACACAGAGACACCGATTTTCCCGAGGAAACCCATAAAGGGTGAAAACCTCTTCTTCATAGGATGTCAATCAAGCTCCAACTTTCATGTACATCACAGTCTTTGAGCTCCAAACCAAATATGAGGCTACAACCTCTGATAGAAAGCTACAAGTTGCAGAGAGCACCAACTCTCATATTTCTCTAACATCAACTAGATGGAAGCACCAACTCCTAGGTTTCTCTAGCACCCACTAGATGGAAGCACCAACTCCCAGAATATCTTCTAGAACCAAATAGAATTTAGAGGGCTGCAATCCTCGCTAGCACCACCCTACCACCTTGATTGAATCTTACAAAACTTTACTTACTTTCTTTGTCTCTTGTATGGTCTTTTACAACTCCATGTATCCTCTGCCTCTTCCATCTTCTATTACTCTATTCCGCATCTATATTCTACTCTTTCTCCTACTGCACACTCTGATACCTCTGTTCAACTTCTCTTCTTCATTTAAAATCTGTGTTGTCTTTGCATGCTATACGCTGCACCTCTTATCTCCAGTTCAGGTCCTGTACACGGTCACATTCTACCCACATGCATAACTCTCAAAAAAACAAACACACTCTTCTCTATTCTGCATGTCTTTCTCACCCAAATCCTCTGCTAGATCATCATAACAACTTTTCGTCTTCTCTGGTGGTTATACTGAATCTGTTCATCATCAGTGCCCATTATCCAAAGATTCCTTGGCTTCTCTGGTAGTCACAACTCTTCGTCTTCTCTGTTAGTTACAGCCAGTCATTTTTGGCTTCTTTGGCTTCTAAGCCCCTTCCTTCATGTGAGCATCAACGGTGACCATACTCCTAACCAACAGGCGCTTCATGACTCGCGACTTCGGGAATATTGGTATGAGACATCTCGATTCTCCCAACTTCCGATATCCGAAGTGGAGCCTAGTGATGTGATAGCTCCTCCCTTAACCTTCAATGATGTGACCATGGTTGTGACCACAGGCCTAAATTCTTAGCACTTCGCGATCTCGGTCTAGCGAGTGCTAGCTCCTTCTTTCGATATGACCTTGGGAAATGATCTCACGTGACCACGCGATTGCGAGCATGACCAAAGGCGGTTTGAGGGAAACCCTCTTTTCGCCTCGTAATTCACTATAGAGATCCACGTATGCCTTTGGCAATACTATGGTTTTGATTTCGCCCAGCTCAAGAAAAATTAAGACTCGAGCATGTTCTAGCCCCGCAATTGAGCATGACCATTGATCTCCAATCCAATGGCGATTCTACTCGATCAACGACTGCTATCTGCCTTCGTTTCCTCCTTCCATGCATGATCCCGAATCTCCACGATCCGTCGACATGTAGCTTCCTTCCAAATCAACGACTACGATTGATTTCGTGATCCGGGCTTCGGGAGTTTAAACTCTCAAACCCTTGTTTCCTCCATACGTTAATCTTTCGGAGTTGACAATCCACTGACATGTGTCCCTCTCAGATTAACGGTCGAGATCTCCTTCGGGTCTCCGGACTCCGAAGATTTCAAATCTCAGCTTCTTGTTTCTTCTTACTAGATATCTTCCGAAATGGAAGATCTACTGACATCTCTCCTCTTTAATCCAACGACTATCCTCCACTCTAGGACTTCTCCCTTCGGCATTCTCAGATTTCAGTTTCTCCTCACTCGGCTTCCCTCCAAACATTTTACCCGGAGCTTGCGATCTAGTGACACCTATCCTCTCGCAGATCGACGTCTCCCAGTTGCTTCTGTTGTTCAGGCTTCGACGATTTCAAACCTTTCTCCTTCACGTTTTCCCGGAGTATTTCTGCCCGAATGTGTAATCTTATGACACATACCCCTCCTAGCGATCAACGACCAGGGTCTTCTTCGGGTCTTCCACATTTTGGAGTTCGGGACTTTTGTCATTTGTTGGTGGTAAAACTCCTAAATAAAATATCTGAGAGTGACGTAGCATTACACACGTCACATGTGGACTTGGCACGAGCCGAGTGGTTTCCACGTGTCACTCGCTGACGTGGTATGCCACATGTCCTTGTTGATGTGGTCTGCCACATGTCCTTGCTGACGTGGTCTACCACATGTCCTTGAATCATACAGTTGAGGATTACTTCGTGTCTTTACCCAGAGTCCACAGATTTATGCCACATCTCTTCTGGATCAGACGATCCAGATCCACTTCGGATGATCCAACACTTGAGATTTACTTCGGACGATCTAATGGTTGAGATCTATTTTGGATGATCGGACGATCGAGATTTACTTCGGATCTCCAGCTCTCCGGGATTCGGAGATTTTAAATCTTAAACTAAAACTCTCGAAGTGATTTCTCCGAAGTGTAACCTCCTCACATATTTAGACCCGTAACGAATGTTGTTCATTGATCAAGATCTTATATCAACGACTCGATCTGTCTGCGATGCAACTTTGTCTTGGATTAAATCCAACGGCTCTCCATCTTTTCTTATCCTATCCTTCCATTTATTTTCATCCAACGACTGACGGAAATTCGGGTGATCGAGATCTCAGATCTCAGCCCTTGCTTATCCTGTCCTTCCACTTAAATCAATCCGACGGGAGATGAAAATTCGGATGATCGAATTCTCAATCGTTTTTCCCTGCTTATCCTATCCTTCCATTAATTCAATCTGACGGTTGTTGGTCCTCTGGATCGGTGATCCAACGGCCACTATCGCTCTTCCTCTTGAGCTTTTGATCTCTCCGACTTAGAAGGTTTTCTAAGTGTTCATGGGTCTCGACCTTTGCTCCTCCTGCGAGTCCGTCTCTTGGACCTCGTCTGCACTTCTGAAAACCACTATCTCTTCTGAATTTTCTCGTCTTCTACGCACTCGAGGTTTGGTTTGTTTTTGTTCTTTCTATCAATGACAAGCACATTCTTCCTGTAAACATGCCAACAAAATATACATTTAAGAAGGTTGATTTGACATCCATTTGATAAACTTTCCAATTGTGTTGAGTTGCAATAGCTAGTACCATCCTAATTGTGTCAAGTCTTACTACGAGTGAAAATGTTTCATTGTAATCAACTCCATATTCTTGTGCAAATCCTTTAGCTACTAATCTTGCCTTATATTTGTCAACTTCTCCATTTTCCTTATATTTAGTTTTATAAACCCATTTCACACATATGCATTCTTTCTCCTTAGGTAAATTGACTAGATCCCATGTATCATTTTTTTCAAGAGATTCCATTTCATCATTCATTGCATTAATCCAATGTTATTCATTAATTGCATCTTCAAAATATATAGGATCTTGAGTAAATAAATCAAAATTAGATTACAAATCTATCCTATCTCCTTGATCATATATTTCTTGCAAGCTCCTAGACTTTTTGCCTCTTAATCTTGGTCTTAATGATTCAAGTGTAGTATTTGAGTCATAACTTACTTGTGGACTTGATGATTCTCCTTGCTCAACTTGCCTTTGTGAGTTTTCTTCTTGTGGAATTCTTTATGGTATTCCTCCTTGCTCATTTGATTGTTTTCCTTGTTCTCTTTGTCCTTTTTCTTCTCGTTCTTCATATGGTATTGTTGTTGTACATGTAATTGTCTTGTCTATATTGCCATCCCATGATTCCTCCTCTTTGAATACAACATCTCTACTTACAATGACTTTATTGGTTATAGGATTAAACAACTTATATTCCTTGGATTGTTCATCATAACCAATAAAAATGCATTTTTCACTTTTATCATCCAATTTGCTCCTTGTTTCTTTAGGCACATGTGCATATGCAATACAACCAAATACTTTAAAATGAGAAACATTGTGATTCTTACCACTCAATGCTTGTTGAGGAATCATGTCCCTGGCAATTTTTGTTGGACTCTTGTTCAACATATAAACTTCACAAGCTATTGCTTCAACCCAATATTCATTAGATAGATTCTTTCCTTTCAACATGCTTCTTTCCATCTCCATTATTGTATGATTCTTCCATTCTACAACACCATTATGTTGAGGTGTATAGCTTGTAGTGAATTGCTTATTTAATCCATGATACCTGCAATACTCCAAAAACTCATTTGACTCAAGTATTATCCTCCTCTATCTAATCTCAATATCTTAATGGATAGGCCACTCTATTACTCAACCAATGCCTTGAATTCCTTAAACTTGTCAAATGTTTCAGAATTGTGTTTGAGGAAATAAACCCATGTTTTTCTACTATAATCATCAATGAATGTTAGAAAATATATTCTCCCCCTTAATGATGGTGTTTGCATTGGACCACATAAATCTGTATGCACAATTTTTAAGGGTGCCCAAGCTCTGTATGACATTTCTTTTGGAAAGATTTTCCTATGTTGATTTCCCAAAACACAATTTTCACATGAACTTATTAGTTCTTGAATAGGTGGTAAACCTTTTACCATTTCATTTCTTTGCAAAAAACACAATCCTTTGAAGTTTAGATGGCCATACCTCAAGTGCCATACCCATGCTTGATCTTGACTTGATGCCTTGAAACTTGCTCCAATTTTCTCCATCATTTCACTTTTCATGCGAAGTGGGAACATTCTTTTATTTGTCATTTCAATCTTTGCAATCACCATTTTACTAGGAGGAATATCAAATATAGTGCATACATTATTTTCAAAAGCAACTTTATAACCCTTTTGAAAGTTGTCCCACACTTATGAGATATAGCTTCAAACTAGGTACAAAATAAACATCAGGAATAGTTTTCTTTCTAGTATTTGTTATTACAGTGATTGCACCTTTTTCCGTGACTTCTAGAATGTTATCATTACCCAATTTATATTGTGATTTAACTGATGTATCCAAATTCTCAAACAACTATTTATTTCGAGTCATATGATTAATACAACCACTATCAAGAAAATGTTACTTGCATTTTCTTTAGCTACATGACATGTAATAAACAATGTCTGAGAACTACTCTTAGAGAAAATTGCATTCTGTTTTCTCATATCTGCTTGTTTCTTTTGGCATTCATTTGCAAAGTGACCATACTTATTGTAGTAATAACATTGAATATTTTATTTGTCATACGTTGATGCTTGATTATTATTGCTTCCCCTTGAAATGAAATTTTGATTTCTCCTTCCTCCTAGATCAAGAATCTTTCCTTCTTCTCTTTGGAAATTATTTCTTCATCTTCCTCTTCCTATGAATCCTGGATTTCCTCTTCCTCTCCCTCCAAATGTCATGTGTGTTTTGAATGCATGCTCCAATGAGGTATTGTCATTCATGTTCAACATGTCTTCATAATTTTTCAAGGAGCCAACCAACTCATCCATAGAATATGCAGTCAGATCTTTTGATTCTTCAATTACCACAACAACTGCATCAAATTTTCTAGGTAAACTTCTTAAAACATTTTCTACAACCTTTTTATCTGCTAGCTCATCACCATTTTGTCTTATTTGATTAATCAAATCCGTAACACGATATGTAAACTGATCTATTGAATCAAAATCTTTCATTTGCAAGTTTTGAAATTCTCTTCTAAGTGCTTGGAGTTTGGCAATTTTTACCTTACTAGTGCCTTGATATGATGTCTCTATAATGTCCCATGCTTTCTTGGCTGTAGTGGATGGTTTAATCCTTCCAACAACTAAATCATCCAAAGCTTGTCCAATTATCTGCAAAGCTCTTTTATTCTTTTTCCTATTTTCATCAAGCTTTTGATTTTCATCAATATTCAAAACAAACTCATCTTGTGGTTCAGTATAACCAATCATTACTATATCTGATAGCTCATATCAATCAAATGTTAATTTCATTCTAAATGCCCAATTATCATATTTTTCTCTAGAAAATGTTGGAATCATAAGTTGTTGATACATGCCTAATGCCATTCTTAAAAAACTCAAACCCTAAGGACAATCCTTGTAAAAAAAAAAAGCTTTCAGCAAAATAAACGAAAGACTATTGTAAAAGAGGGCGAGTGCTCTTTATAGATCACTTCTACACAAATCTTCTTGGAATCTCTTCCTTCACAGCTCCCTACTCTAGTGAATGTCTTGGAGTGCTTCCAAATGCAAAACCCTCAACACACTCAACACACAACTAGATTAAACAACAGTTTGTGAGATAGGGGGCAAAGAGTATTATAGCTACAATTGTAAGAACACAAAACACAATACAAATGAAGAGCTACAACTCTTGTGAACTTCTCTGCTCTATAATAGTAGCTACGCACAACGTCCTCCGATGCTACTACTCTTTGACATAATTGTAATACCCAAATCTGTAATTTTTAGACTGCTCTGAACTTTCAATGTAGCGTGCAGATCCTCCATATTTCTTGCTACAATGATGGCCACGAGGCGTACAACGACTCGAACTCCTTCAACAACACTTTGTCTTGATGTTCTTAACTTTGGTACCACGATGAAGTGCGAAGAAGAAAAGGAAAACAAAGAAAAATGAAGAACAAACTGAACAATTTTATTGTCATACCAAAAGGATTACAACAACCTCGTATTTATAGAGGTATTTGGAAGGATCTTGAAAATCCAGAGAGTTCACGAAGCAGGAAATATCTTAAAGTGTCAATGGATATGTCGATGGATGAACAAGAACTGATGATTGATGGAAGCTTCAGTTATAAATGCGGTTGGTAGAAATTAATGCAACCAACACTTCAATCTACATATGTTCTGGTTTTACGCCGTTTGATAACAATCATTCGAAGTGAGCCTTTTTCAGTAGTGGATTGGGATATAATGGAACAAAACTGCTTTACAAGTATTTGGTGGTTTTTTGGGTTTTTCAAAAGGTTATACCATGGAAATGACATGATTTTCTATCATTCTTCTTACATGCATGCTTTCACTATGAACGAAAGTAATTATAGTGAAAGTAGATTAAAGTGTTATGTTATATCAATTTTTTTTTTGTCTCAACTTCTAATCATTTACTTAAGTAAATAATATGCATTAGAGTGTGTGTTAGTGATATTGCTATTTTACAATTAGTCATATTGTTATTTGAGATTTCTCGATATAAACTATTTAAAAAGTTCATCATATTACTACTTGATATTTCTGTTTAAAACTTTTAGAAACTTTTTAAACAGTTTATATCCAGAAATATCAAACTAATAATATGATGAACTTTGTACACTGTTTATATCCAAAAATCTCAAGTAACAATATAACTAACTGTAAAGTAATAATATCATGAACTGTGAATTTATCTAAAAATCTCAAACAACAATAATATAAGGCACAATACTTGCTAAGGTTTTGCAAATGGGGTAGTAAGCTAAGTGGACTTGATTGTGGGGAAAACTTCATAGTTAAGCACAATGTCTTGGGATGGGTGACCACATGAGAAACCCTCGTTACCAAGTATGGATATTCTGAAAAATGATATCTAATATGTTACACTAAAGAAACCCCTCTATCATTAAACAATAATATAACTAAATAATCTATACTCATAGTCTATACTCTGAATTAAAATCTATATTTTCTAATTTAAAGTACATTAAAATTTATATATATTTTAATCTATATTGCATTAATTACTTTACCTTCATTTAATAGGAGATGCTCCTAACTCATTAAAATAGATTTAAAATAATTTTTTCGCCATTTGTACAGAATATAGAATGTCACCGAACCCATGATTCCAATGATATCTTATACCTTAAATGTTCGATAACATTGAATAGCAGACCTTTGGATTCGTTACAATTCTCGACTTTGAATTACAATACAACGTTGGATAACATTGAATACTAGACCTTCGGATTCGTCATAATTCTCGACTTCAAATTACAATTCATATGTACTGAAGAAGCATTTGTTTAAACACTTTCCAGACAGCATAATCTCATAAAATCCGAATTCAACTATAATTTTGATCTCCTCAACTTACAAATGTTTCCATAAATATTATCTTACGAAGAAACACAGCAGTTACGTACATTTCATTGGGATTGTAATTTGTACGTAACGTTCACCGGAGAGCATTGATGTAACCTCATCAGGCAACAGTGGAGTAGTGAGTTCCAATTGTTGGCGGCGGCGGCGGCGGCGGTGGCGGCGGCTTTGAGAGTAGTGAAGAGATTGTCGACCGTTACCGGGTGGCTTCTTCAAGAGCACTGATTATCTCATCATCACTTGCAGTCACTCCAGGATTTAACTGTTCAGTCCACAATATTTTTGTCATTCTCAATCAGATCAGATTATCCTATAATTTTCTAAATGAACTACGGTACTACTCATTGTGTTGAGAAAAGCGAGGTGTTACAGTCAGGCCTGGAATTTCAAATAATCCCTGCCTACGGTTCTAAATCAGTCAGGCCTGGAATTTTTTAATGATGGCTCTAAATATTTAAACCTTTTATTTTAGGTTAGGTTTTATGTAAATGCATATAGTATCATTTATTATTTTCTTTTATTTCTGTGAGAGTGTTAAGAAAAGATCAAAGATGAAGGAAGTGAATTCAGATTAATTCAATGTATTAATTCTATAAATGAGAAGAGCTAGGTGTGTTACAGTCAGGCTTGGAAATAATCCATGCTTATCATTTGTTTTTTAAAGTTAGGTGTTACAGTCAGGCTTAGAAATAATCCATGCTTATCATTTGTTTTTTAAAGTTAGGTGTTACAGTCAGGCCTGGAATTTGACAATAATTTTTTATTGTCAATCTTTTTAAATGACTACTCTAAACTTTTAAAATTTTTATTTTATTTTAGGTTTTATATGTAAATGCATATAATGTTTTTTATTGATGTGAAAGTGTTAAAAAAAAATAAAAGATGAAGGCAGTGAACTCAGATTAATTCAATGTATTAATTTTATAAATGCTATGTTTTATAACTTCAATGTATTTAATACAAAATAACCTTGCAATCTGTAAGTTATATTTGCCATTTTGAAAGTTAATTAAAAGTTGTATTTCATTTGAACCAACCATGTGGATCAGGTCATTAAACATTTCATTAACAATAATGACACTAATGGTAATGATGGGCAATGCTACAGGCTTTCCCAATACAAACATCTCTACCTCTAACACAGAGAAGTTCAACCATAACACATTCCTATCCTACCAAATAAAACCAAGAAAAAATTAATAAAATTAGGTAAAACACTATCACAAAATAAAATAAAGTACACCAATGATCTCAGGATTTTCATCCCTGGTACACCAATGATCTCAGGATTTTCATCCCTGGTACACCAATGATCTCAGGATTTTCATCCCTATCATTTTTGACATAGAAAAAGATCAACCATAACACATCCCTATCCTACCAAATAAAACCAAGAAAAAATTAATGAAATTAGATAGAACACTGCCATAAAATAAGATACACCAATGATCTCAGGATTTTCATCCCTGTCATTTTGTGATCAACCAAAGCACATTGCTATCCAACCAAATAAAACCCAAGAAAAGATTAATAAAATTAGGTAGAACACTGCCACAAAATAAGGTACAATGATCTCAGGATTTTCATCCCTGGTACACCAATGATCTCTGGATTTCCATCCCTGTCATTTTTTAAAAGTTTCAATATTTTTATTACTAGTCAAATATGTTTAGTATAAAAAATGTTCCATGAAACATCAAATTAGAGAGTGTGGAAATCCAGATATTATTTAATTACCATCTTAAAAAAGGTGAATAAATTAAAATATCTATCCATCACAGCCCGAAATTGCAGCAAGAAGATGGCTCAATAGTAATAAATGCCAAAGTGAGATAAAACTATACAATGTCTAACCAAGTATCAAATTCATCAAAGATGGCCTAGGGCAAGAAATTTTCAGCTTAAATATTTATATTGTATCATAGTGGGTTTTGAGCTCCAGTGCCATACTTGAACAGTGAAGTATTGGAGGGTGGTGTTCTCCAACGTGATCATATTAGATTGCAACACATCCGCTTTACAATCATCCAAAGCTTTGACTGTACGTAAAAGTAGGCCACAGCTACGACGGCACATTACTTTAATTACAGCTCGGCTTTCCATTCTCTGCATTTCAATTTCCGGATTATGATTCTGCAACAAACATTTTGGGCTTATGAAGACAATCATTCAATAACTTGTGTACATCCATTAGGTCTGTTGCATCAGCCACATGCACAAAACAATAAAGATGAACAAACAATAAGACTTGAGCGGAACAAATTTTACTACTTTAAACCATAATGGACGTGATCATTTACCAGTTTTATCTCCTTCAATTTCTCATGGCTGCCACTCGAGTACTTCTTCTTGGATCCCTTTCTTGAAGCTCGGGATTTGAAATCTTCAAGCTGTTTAACCTTCTTTTCAAGTTCTCCCACATAACTTATTGTGGCTGTCACGATTGAGGCTTTGTCTTTCTGATACAACAGACTCTTCTAGAATCAGAGAATAGACATAGAAGAAAATATAACCAATGTACTACTTAAAAGAGCTTAATCATACCTTTGTTATATTTGGCAGAATAGTTTTCAGAACTGAAAACTTTTCATTCATATCCTCCCTTCTCTGCCTCTCTGCAATTATGTGATTATTTCTTTGAGTCTGTGTTCGGTAAATAGCATCTCTATCAGGGGGTAAGTTATTATCTCCCATCGACATTTTAGACGAAAAGGCTTTGTGTTTCTTAGCGCTTCGGACATTACTGGCTTGCCACGACGATGGATTTATACCAAGAAAACAAGCAGGTGCATGATCGCCATATGGGTCCAAGCCACTGGACAAAGACGAGATTTTAGAAGCGAATGTGGTGGAGACCTGAGAAGAACCTATCATGGCAGGGATCAAATCAATAGAATAATCTATTTTTGATACTGCAATTCCTGTACTGTGTTTTCTTTTGGACGAAATTACATCTCTGGCTGCAACTAATTCAGAACTTCTGCTTGTCTGCATAAATCCTGAGGAAGCCCCAGCTGGCGCTAAATCCGATCCATTAACCTTGAGCTCTGGAAACTCGAGTTCTAAATATGAATCTCGTTGGAGCTCAAACCAATCTGGGCTATCTCTCTCATCCTCAACTGCTCCATTAAACCGACTTTTATAGGAACCACTCTCCCATGAGCCATCCATTGCTGTTCAACTCTTTCAGAGCACAAGCAAAGTAGTTTCCACAACACAATTTGCAAAGAGTTTTGAAGGCCAATATCGCCTGAAATGAGCTACATATAGATTCTGTAAAGGAAGAAAGATCCAAGTTCAAGTAGTCTGATTGCCGTTACGTCAGGGAAGAGGGCTCAATACTTGCAAGTTGGGAGTGATGTAATGTTCACTCGTGTGGGATGACAAGTTGGATTGATTGTTGGTCATATGGTATGATTGTTTCCATGAATAGAGACCAATTTTGTTCACCCGCATGCCTTATGATGTCTTAAAGATCCATGGGATCTCTCAACTTGTCCTAATTCAATAAAAATAATCATTTCCACGTGCTTTTGCAGATGTCGGCAGAGATACTTAACTCTCTGCTTGTACTTGTGCTGTGCTTAAGTATGATTTTTGGGATTTTTAATGTGATATAGTAAGGTTCCAGGTGGAACTCTATCAGGAGAGTATCTTTTTACAACATTTATGGAGGATTTGAATTTAAGGAGGGCTAGTGCAAAACTTCCCTCCCAATCCTCTTGTCAAACCATCTCAACTCCTTTAACCTACCTTCCATCATGAAGATATATTACAGACACATTTATAAGTATTAATTCATAGCC
>JASDQU011027958.1:5011-19781 GCA_032191745.1 Picea mariana
GAATCAAATCTATATGATGACTAATGCTTCTTATGGGAGGTAACTCACTTGGAAATTCATCAATCACAATATCATCAAACTCATCCAACAAGTTTTGAACTTCCAATCGTTTAAATTTGTGCTAGCAATAATTACCTTGGGTTTACCAACTAAAAAAAAATGCACATCCTCATTTTTAATTTCTTGTAGAAATTATTTTCCATTGATTACTTGTACCTTAGGGATAACTTCTTCGACTACACCTTCATATTTTAATGGTAATAGTGTATGCTTCTCTCCATCCCTCTCAAAAGTGTATGTGTTGCTCCTTCCATCATGTATTTCCTTCCTTTCATATTGCCAAGGTCTACCCAACAACATATGACACACATCCATAGGAATAATGTCACAAAGTACCTTGTCCTTGTAGCTTCCAATCTGAAATTCCACTTCACATTGCTCATTGACCAACAACTAATGTCCCTTCTGCAACCATGACACTTTGTATGGAACAGAATGTATTGTCTTCTTCAAACCCAAATTTTCAACCATTTTTTTAGACACAAAATTATCAATACTACCACTATCAATAATGAATTTACAACATTTACCTTTTTATTTACATAAAGTTCTGAAGAGTGTCTTTATTTGTGTAGGTTTTTTAATCCCCTTGACTAGCTTTAGCAATAATCTCTTCATCAACAAAGACTCTCCAACCTTTGGTGCATTCTCATGCACATGTGACTTCACACTTTCTTCCTCATCCTGCACAACTTTTGTAATTTCTCTACTTGTGGAAGTGTTTTATGGACACTCATAAGATCTATGCCCAAATTTATTGCATCTATAACATCCAATAAGAGAACCCCTACCTCTTCGATAAGGTCTTCATCCTCTAAAATCAACACCTCTTGATGATTGTTCTTGCTCGTGTGAATTGTTGGCTTCTTCTTTTTGAGCTAGAAACCTTCCCCTACCACTTTTTTGTCCTCTGCCTCACGTTTGACTCCAGCCTATTCCTCTTTGAATTTGTTTCCTTTCCAACTTTTCCTCTGCCTTGAGAGAGAATTGATATGCCTCCTCAACAGTTCCTATAGATAAAATGTCAATTTCATCCTAAATCTCATATCTTAGTCCATGAGGATATCTAACAATTTTTTCTGGGTTTTCTTCTATGTGACTAGATCTAATATTTAATCTATAAAACTCTTCAATGTACTCTTTAACTGACATATCTCTCTACTTTAGATTTTGCATTTGTATAAAAATATTAAGCTGATAATCTCTTGGCATGAACTTACTTTTAAACTTCGTGACATTCTGTCCCAACTTTTGATTCTTGTCTTTCCTTTGTTTTTCCTCCCAGCTTATACTCCATCCCACCAGAGCAATGCATGTCCTTTCATTCTTGTCACAACAAACCTTACCTTATTATTTTATACTACATTTTAATACTCAAAATACTTATCCATGGTACTAATCCAGTACATCAATTCTTTTGCATTCAAATTACCTTCATACATTGGCACCTCCATATATTCCATGATAACTCTAACCAATATTTATTCAACATTTTCTTCTTCAAGCTTTTCCTCCCCTTCTAAAGATTTCTCATCTATGTCACTAAAATCTCTTATGTCAATGTCTCTTCTTTGGTTAGCTTCCATAGCTTCCAACTATGCCTAGAGATTTCTCATTTCTTCAATCACTTCTGTGTAAATATGGCTTGCTCTTCGACCTACTCTTCCTCTAGATCTAAACATTGTTGGGTTTAGTCTTTCTTCTCTACCATTTGAGTTATTGAACCAGGGTTCATGTCTTTCAGGTTTCCAACAAAGCCTCTAAAACTATCGACCCTCCTGGTAAACCAGAAGGCAACGCAACACACAGAATGTGTTGCGTAGTCTCGCCTGAGATAGCTTTAATGGGTGGTTGTAAGACTCATACGTTTACAGCCTAGGATTGAGTGCGATATATGGGATCTGTATTTTGAACCATTTATTATAACTTGTGATTGCAACCTAATGTTATTCATGACTATGCATTAACCTTTATATCTTATTCCCTCAATATCGCAACAACATTTAAACAAGAAATATAATAACTCATTCATTCATTAAGCACAACAAATAACTACTGAAAACATGATAAAGATATGCATGCATTCATCACATTACACAGATGTTACCGTGGTTCACCTCCTCCTGGGCTATGTCCACAAATATTTGGCTCTTGTCTCTTTTATTATGGTAGTTCCGCGTATCCAACGTCACGTGCTTACAATTCTCCTCATATGGGTAAGATATATATGAGGCGAACTAGATCGCACCAGGCTCCTCTACCTACGATTTAATCCTCAAGATCTACCTTCCCTCGTCTCCTCTAGCTCAACAGCTTATACAAAAATGGGTCGTGAAACATTACATAACACATCAACTTCTACATATCTCCGATGGAACAATAGTATGAACAATGCAAAAAGCCAACCCCCTATGATACCTATGTATATTTATTTATACATTTCAGGCTCTTCAACCATTTACAATACATTCCCAAAACCCTAACCAGACCGATGTTAGGTATTCCTCTCATGTGTGCGTGATGCTCCTCCTTCCAGTTGTCACTCTCCTTTTGCACACTTTCTTGCATGCACACATGTTGTGTTTCCATCCAGCTGTCACTTTACTTTCTACACGTTTTCTTTCCCCACTAGCATCCTTCTTTCTACTCCGACCTACTTCCAATAGCCCCCCAACATTGACATGTGGCTCGTCCCGAGCCACCTAATCTTTTTGAGCTTCCTCGATCTCCTTGGTGATCGTATGGAACTTTTCCTTGAGTGTTGATGCCCGTGTCTACGCCTACACAGTCTTCTCCTTGATTGTGTCCACTATCTGGATTGCCACTTCGTCGTTGATCAATCCTTCACATTCTTCCCAGGTATGTGCTATATGTGTCTTAGCTTCCTCTACCTATGTCAGGACTTCTGCTACCCATTCTTGCAATGGTTCCATTTGAGCCTAAAGCTCTTGTTTCTGGGTTTGTGTAGAGATTATCTATGCCTGCACTTTCTTAATATCCTGCATCTCTTTGACACATTCTTGGATTGGTATTGTCTTCTGCTTCTTATTGAGTTCTTGGATCACCGTGTTGATCATTTCCTCTTCCATGTCCCATTTTTGGACCTGCTGATCCTCCTCCAACCTGGTCCAAAGTTGTGTTTCTTTATCAAACAATTCAGCTGATGTACTAACCTGTTGCTCTATCTCCTGCAACTGCGTTGTTGCTTCCTACTTACTTTGCTCCTTCATCGCTGGTGGAGTGGTTGGTATGAGATGTTCTCAGAGATTCTCAATCTCCTTCTGGTATTGATCAATTGCCTGCGCAATCTGATCAATCTTTTATGCTGCTATGATTTCCTCACTCTGTGCGGCCTATGGAATCTTCTCATAAGTTCCTACGACTTTCTACTCCAATCCATTTTGGTGCTCCCTTTCCTCCTTGGTCTCAGATTTAGCCTTCTCATAGACTATTTCCAGCGTGTCCCACTTCTTTGTTGCCCGCTTCAATTCGGTTAAGTCTCTGCGTGCGAAAGATTGTACCTCGTGGTTGACACTTACCTGCAACCTGTGTAATGCCCCTGATGGTATCCTTGTCAACACAAGTTGGATTTGGCTTAAGTCTTTCAAAGGTGTCTGCCCCACAATTTCTTCCATGCGCAACATACTGGGGTTGATATGGAATGTTAGGTGTGGCTGCAGTATACCCTGGACTGACTGTCATTCTTTCTCGTGCACCCTTCCTTCTGTCTACGGTGTTGATGGTATGATTCCCCTACTACTTTCTTTCTGCCCTTCCCTGATTTGTTTGAGGAGTTGTTTTATGTCTGCCAACTCCTTTTGAATCTTTTCCCTGTGGTGTGCAACATGGTCGAAGTCCTTAGATAGACAATCCTGGACCAATCTGGCGATCATTTCCCCATCATCCACAAGTTGGATTTGGCTTAAGTCTTTCAAAGGTGTCTGCCCCACAATTTCTTCCATGCGCAACATATGGGGGTTGATATGGAATGTTAGGTGTGGCTGCAGTATACCCTGGACTGACTGTCATTCTTTCTCGTGCACCCTTCCTTCTGTCTACGGTGTTGATGGTATGATTCCCCTACTACTTTCTTTCTGCCCTTCCCTGATTTGTTTGAGGAGTTGTTTTATGTCTGCCAACTCCTTTTGAATCTTTTCCCTGTGGTGTGCAACATGGTCGAAGTCCTTAGATAGACAATCCTGGACCAATCTGGCGATCATTTCCCCATCATCCTCCATGATTGTGTATTCTGGCAGTGTTCTTTGTGCCTTTTATTTCTTGCGCGCACCTCTTTTCTACATGGTTGGTCTTTTATTTTCCCCTGGTTCCTATGTGTTGGGATTTGGGACGGTCTCCTGCACTCCCTCAACCTATTTCTGTTGTTCCTTGGTTAGTTGTGTATTCTCCTTCTTCCTATTCTGGGTCCCTGTCTTCTTTGGCCCTTTTTCTTTCTGTGTTGTCTTGCCTTGGCCTGTTCTTGGTCTCTTGGGCACTTGGATTTCTGGGGGCTGCGTTTCTCCATCCTCTACCTCTTCCTCTGTTGTTCATTCCGGCACTTCCTTGGTAATGGCTGGAATCCTCCAGTCATCGGGCCATTCGTTGATGACCATATCAATGTCACCCTATGTGATGTAGTAGTGCATCTGTAGCCATTGTTTCTTTGGATCATTCTTTGCATGTATCCACATTGTTTTTCGTGGCTCCTAGAATTTGGCGATGTTTTCATATCACACGACAGCTTCTGGTGTAATTCTCCACATCTTGGAGATGAATTCTTGGAAGTCGCATAGGTATCCTTCAAAGATGGATCTGTTCAACCTCTTGTGACTGGCGCTCACCATCACCTTTAGTACCAAATACCTCTTTCCCTGGTTTGGCTTGGGTCTGGTACAGAAACTTACATACCTTGGCTCTTGCCATCCCATGAAGGCTATTAAGGTAATCAACCACGAGTATTGAAACTCTGTGCTTAGTTCCTGTGCATCCTTGCAGTCTTTTAGGAATAAGTTCAATATATATGGTGCCCAACTCATTGAGGTGCCTTCTGCACACTGGGCTGCAATTGCAACAACTCCAGCTGGGACTTCCTCCCTGTGGCATTTCCTTAGCAACTTGCAGGCTAAGATTTTTGAGCCCAATTGTGTGGTTTCATTGTTGATCTGCTTGATAATTATCTCTCTTGTCCCCCTGGCGGTGCCATACTTCTTCTTCATCTCTTCTTCTAGCACTTTCTCTTTGGTTTTGTCATCCAGAAACAACACGAGATCCATACCCTGAAATGGTAACCCCATTCTTTGCGCAATAAGCTCAACGGTTATGGGGACGGGCTTGTACATCCATATGTACCCAACATGTGTGACTGCTTACAGCTTCTTGATGCACGCTGCTGCATTATGGCCTTTGCCAAAATGTGGTAGGTCCAACAAACCTAAAATTCTCGTTTTCTCCAGCCCAGTTTCCCACTGATATGACTGATCAATCAGTTCTTCGAATGGATTCGTGCCCGTAGTATGTAAAAATACCCTCTTTGCAAGTTCCAGGAACTTGGCTTCGTTTGCTACATCATGGTCTGAATATTTGAGCTTATCGACATGACCCAATATCTTTAGTCCTACTTGTATCCCCTCTGTTATGCGTGGTAGAACAATTTTTGCTATCGGTTTCTTGTGAGGTGACCTTGGTATGTGTATCTTGTCTTTCTACTGCTGTGGTGGCTAGCTCAAAGTTCCAACGGCTTCCGATTGTTCCTCTGTATGTCATTCCGACCAATCATAGGCATCTTCACGTGTCTCCCGGGCTAGGTGGTCTGACATGGTCATTTGAGACTCATCTGGCTTCGTTGCTGTTGTCAGATTCAGTGTCGTGCCATTAAATTTTGAAGTTGCTTCTGTATTCTCTGGTTGCACCTCCTTCAGGGTTTTTTCTTCCTGGTTATGTGGTTCCTGCGCCACTGCGTCCATATCTACATTCGTGGCCTCTGTTGTTGGCTGATGAATTTCTTCCAGTATCGGTGTGAGTTGTATTGGTATGATGTCTGGGATGGGATTTCGTCAACATTGACGACCTCCAGGGACTAATGTTCACCTTCTCCGTCCTGTCCTTGTGACATGGTTTGAACTCTAGTTTGTTTGGCGGTCTTGCTCGCTTCTGCTTGCTTAGGCGGTGCCATGGCGATGAATGGAAAATGTATGTTGGGTTCGAAGGGTCTATGTGGTCTTCGTGAACCCTCTCTGTGTTATTTCGCCTCTGTCGCTCTATGTCTTTTGTCTCTTCGTGAATAGACTATTGGCTCCCTCACCCGTGTGTTGTATGGCTTTCCCATGAAGCTTATCGAGGACGCTTCCTTGATTATGGGTTTAATGCACCTTGATCACCGATTCAATTCATATTTGGCAGCTTCGTACTTGCCATTACTCCTGTCATGCCTTCTCTAGTTGGCGTGATTAATGTGGCGTCCCATCGGTCCTTGTCGTCCTTTAATTCTGCCTAGTGCTATCCTGTCGTCTTGCTTTTGTTGACTCTACATTTTCTGCTTGTTTCCCTTTGTATGTGACTGTTGTCTTTGTTATAGCCGAGTTTGTGTTTCTATCTTTGCGTGGCCTTTCTACTTCTGGTGCATTGTGCCCTCTTTGGTTCTTTCCCTTTTGGTTCTCTTTCAATTTATTTTTTTTATATTTTTTTTTACTGCACGGTGGGTGGTCGATTATCCTTGTACAACTTTAGTCGGCTCCCATTGATCATCCCTCTGAGTTCTATACCTGATAAATATCTTAACTGTACAGCTCCTCCATATGTGACGGATTTTACTTCGTATGGTCCTAACCAATGCATTCTGAGCTTTCTTGGGTGCTGTAACGATTTGTTGTCGTACATAAACACTAGATCTCCTTCCTTGAACGTTTTCTTCTTGATGTGTCTATCGTGCCAAGATTTATCTCGTGCTTTTTGAACTTGTTGGTGGAATCCTGCCAATATTCGGTCTTCCTCCATGGTTAGTAACTGATCCAGACTCTCCTGTACTGCGCCTCGTTCTGTCATCTGTTTTATTTCTGCTACGCACAAGCTTGGACTAAAAATTCTAATGGCACCACTGCTTCTTGGCCATAAACCAGTTTAAATGGTGTGTGCCCTGTCAAATTTTTGCATGTAGTCCTCTATGCCCATAATACTGCTGGTACTTTGAGGTCCCAGTCATCCCTATTTACGTTACAGATCTTTGTCAGTGCGTTCTCCATAACTTTGTTGAAGGCTTCCACTGTTCCATTTTCCTGTGGATGATATGGTGTGCTCTTCTGATGATGGACTTCAAACTCTTTGGTCATAGCATTGATGGTGTTGTTTATGAAGTGCATGCCTTGGTCGCTCATCAAAATTCTTAGGCACCCAAATCAAGTGATTACTTGTTCAAACAAAAAGTGCGTTGTTGTTTCTACGCTGTAATCTTTTACTGGTGCGGCTTTTGCCCATCTTGTTAAATATTCTGTCGCAGTGATAATGTACCTAGCCCCTGTTCTTTTTTCCGGTGGGTTCATTGGTCCCACAAAGTCTATTTCCCATTTTTCAAATGTTTGTAATGTTACTTGTGGTCTTAATGGCATCTCGTGCCTTTTGTTGGGTTTTTCTACCCTATGACATACATCGCATCTTTGACAATATTCCTTCGAGTCTCTGTGAATCGTTGGCCAACATAGTCCTACGCGCAATACCCTCTGCGCGGTATCTTTTACTGCATAATGCCCTCCTACTATTCCCTCGTGGGCTTCTGCTAAAACTCTTGGTCTTTCATTCTCTAACACATATCTTCACAAGATGTTGTCTACGCCCACTGTATATAAATGTCCTGCAATTAGTTGATAATTGGCAGCGTGAACTACCAGGTTTTTCTTCTACATGGTACTATATTCTTGCGGCACAGTACCTGTACTCAAGTACTGAATGATATCTATGAAGTATTCATCAACAATCTGTACTGAGAATAATTGTGCATCTGGAAATTTGTCTTCTAAATTCATAGGTTCTTCTCCATTTGTGACCCTTGATAGGTGGTCAGGTCCTACATTCAATTTCCCTGGTTTGACTATTACTTCAAAGTCGAATTCTTGGAATAGTAGTAACCATCGACAGATTCTCCCCCCCAACACTAGCTTGTTGACTAGGTATTTCAGGGCTGAGTGATCTCTGAACATTTTAAAGTGCTTCCCCAATAAGTAATGTTTGAATTTCTGCAGTGCATAGACAATGGCTAGGCCTTCTCTTTCTGTCGTGTTGTAGTTTTGTTCTGAGTCTGATAACTTTATTCTCACAAATGCTATCGGGTGATCCAAGTCTCTCACTCCTGGCTGCGCCAAAAAATCTCCAAGTGCTATGGATGATGCATCTACATGCACGTAGAATGTCTTCTCCCAATCTGGGAATACCAATATTGACGCGGTAACCATCTTTTCCTTCAAGGTATCTAGACCGTGTTGACACTCGTCGTTCCACTAAAACTTTGTATCCTTCCTTAACAACTTTTCCATCGATGTTGTGATCTGTGCGTATACTTTGATGAATTTCCTATAATAACTTGTGTGTCCCAACATCTCTCTTAGCTGACAGACTGTTTTCAGTGGTGGTAAATTAACAATTACTGCGATCTTTGTCGGATCTACTAATAAACCTTGTTTGCATACTATGTGGCCCAAGAGTATACCAAATGGTGTGCTGAATATGCATTTATTTACATTTAGTGATATCTGACACTATTTGCATCTTTCTAGCATTAGGCGTAAGACTTCCACATGGTTTTTTAACAGACTATAGACTATCCAATCATCCAGGTATACTTCAAGAAACTGATGGATGAATTCTTTAAATGTTGCGATGACCACTCTGGAGAATATTGTTGGTGTGTTCTTCTGTCCAAACGACATGACTGTGTACTGATAAGATCCACATTATGTCACAAATGTGGTCTTGTATCTGTCCTCTTGTGATATCTTAATCTGATGGTAGCCTGAGAATCCATCAGTGAATGAGTAAGATTCATGTCCTCCTACATTCTCTAACACCTCATCTATGAAGGGTGTAGGGAATGGGTCGTGTAGGCATGCATCGTTCAACTTCCTTAAGTTGACGCATATCCTGATCCCTCCTTGTTTCTTGTCCTGTACTACCATTGGACTTATCCATTCTAAATCCTCAACTGGTGCTATGATGTTGGCTTCAAGAATCCTGTCGATCTCATCTTTGACTTTCTGTTTGTATATGGGGTTTAGTCTATATGGTCGTTATCTAATAGGTCTCGCTTTAGGTCTGAGTGGTATCTTCTTTTCGCCTAACTCTCCGGCTATCCCCTTCATCTCTGTAAATGTTGTAGGAAACAAGTCATTGTATTCGCGCAACAACTCTGTGATGATTTCTACTGTTTTCTCATCCCAGTAGTCTCCAATGTTGGCCATTTTGGGATGCTCAACTGTCCCAATGTTGACTTTCTTTACTTTGATCGACGCGACAATGACTTCTGATTCTATGGGTGGTCCCTCCACATCTATTTCACCTTCTACTTATTCAATTTGAATATCACGTGGATCATCTTCATCTGGTACTTCCTCCTGTACATGGTAACATGACAGTAGTTCCTTGACTGTCTGTTTGTTCCATTGTTGTTGTTCTGTGATCAATTTTATTTATGGTTCTTTGATAAATATTACTCCTCTTATCTATTTAAGGGATACATCTATGTTGGGATTCTCATGTTTGAATGAGAACATGATTGAAAAATTATGTTGCAATGTCATCCATGTCGCAATTCCTTTGTGCAACTCTTGGTCTGTATACCAGTTCACTGGTATGCCCTCTAGAGTGTGTATGAAGTGATGAGGTCATTCCTCTGGGGGTGTCATTTTCCATAGCGTTCTACATGCCTCCAAGTGTTCCGCTAGTGCTTCGTGTCCATCATACTTCTATTGTTTGACGTTTCCTTATTATGCGCCAAACCTTATGCGTATTAACCGCTTACATTGGTACCAATCTATGATTGTCTCTTTGTGTGTGCCGCACCATCTTGCCAGTGTGGCCTTTAGTGATAGATCAAGTGCTAACAATATCTGGTTTCCTAACACTACCTCTTCATATTGTGTCAAGAATGTTTCCAAATCATTTATTCCTTGGAAACTAGGTGGTTCTCTGATTTCTATGTCAACCCATCTTACTACGCGATCTATTCTCGCACATCTTCTTGTGGAGACTTCATGTAGCCTTTGCTACCAGTTCTCTAACTCGATGTCTGAGTCTGTTACACATGAAGTGATGCTCCTCCAACTAAGTATCTCATTTGCAGTTGGGTTTACGTAATCCTCATCGCGCGCGGTTTTTTTGTACAACTGGATGATTTCCTCTAAGTCTAGGCAAGTAGGTTCTACAAACCTCTCCCTTTCGAATGGGTCTAATAGCACGATGACCCTGTATTCTTCAGATTCAAATATCATTTTCATGGCCTTCAAATTGATTATGGCCTGGTTGTCAAACACCCAATCGAGACCAAGTAATGTTGGGTAAGGTGTTGTACTATCTACTATTTCAATGACTTCAAAATATGCTTTAGTGCGCACTCCATCAAGAACTACTATCACTCCTTTCAGTCTACCTATTGGTAGGACTCTATGTTGGTTTGTTAGTTTCAATTGAACAACTGAGTATCCTACTGTTGGCTTTCCCATGCATTGCCATGTCTTCTTTGGTAATACATTAACTTTAGATCTTAGATCTAGTATAATGTCTCCCATATTGAAATCTCTGATGTTAGCATTTAGTCTGAACTCCCTACTTGTTCTTCTTTTTGTGTGTAGGTTATTGACTGTCTTTGGTTCTAGCTTGTCTTCTGTCTCGCTGCTACATTTTGCTAGTATGTTTTGCAATATTTTTACAGATGATGGATCACTTAACATCTTTACACATGATTGCAAAAAGCCTTTGATTGTACTTGTCCCATTGACTGCATTTCGTTGGTATGATCCAATGATGGAGGCCTCTTGTATTCTAGTGCTTCCTTGTTATGCAGCGTAGTTGAAGTCGACGTAGTGCCCTCCTTCTAAAATTCTTGTCTGGCCTCTTTAAAGATCTCCTTTTCCTTTTGTGCATCAAACTGCTTCCTAGGTTCAGTGTTCTTCTTTACCCATTGGTTCTGCGTTGGTTCTTGTTGAATTGCGTTAGTGCCTGTTTTAGCTCCTCCATGGGTAACTATGTTGATGTTCCATCCTTCATCCCTTGCTTCAACTGAAATCCACTGAACATTTTGGTTGTTTTGGTTCCTCTTTTCCTGAATCTTCACTAGTAGTGTTAGACATTCCTCTGTATCGTGGTTCGATGCACGACAATACATACAAGTTGTTGGTGGAAGTGGACATTCCCTTGCATAATGTCCCGGTTGCTGACAATTGTGACATGTGACTAGTCCTCTACCTCGTCCGAAACCTCCTCTGGCTTGTCCTCCTCCTCTATAGCATGCTCGATCACCTCTCGACGCATTATACTGAGGCGCCTGATTATACTGATTGATATTGTACTGAGGCTGTGTCGGGTTGTGCTGCGGCTATGTGTTATTGTATGGTTGTTGTGCAATATTATATTGTTGTTGTGCAGTGTTGTATGGAGCTGGGACTTGATTGAACTATGGCGTTGCTTGCCCAGTCATCATTTCGGCTTGTACCCTATATGCATCTGATGTCCTTTCTCACATCGGCTCCATAGTTCTACAATCTTTATCATCGTGGTCCACTAACTTGCAAAAGGTGCAATATGAAATCTTTGGGACTGTCTGGTATTTCTGCATCATCGTGCAGTGATAAGGGTCATGACCCCGTTTCTTACAGATTTCACACCATAATCCTCTCGTTGGTAATGGATTCAACATTCTTGCTGCCATATACTGCGTGAATGTTGGACATTCATTCTTGTGGTGTCCTTTCGTCCTGCACGTAGTACACCAAACGACTTCTCGTTTGTCCTTGTTCTTATTCTGGTTCAGCTAAAAAATGATATTCTTCAAATCCTCCTTCAATTCTTCGATAGTTGGGTCTGTTTGTTGGTATTGTTTTTCTTCCAGTTGCAAGGCTGCCTGCAGAGCCTCTGTCGGCATTTCAAATTTCTGTTGTCGTAAAGGGTATTTTAAGTGTGGGAGTAGTGAATTGACAAACAGGTGTCGATGTTGCTTATCGATCATGAGATATTTTAACTTTCCCTTCAGTCGCTTGAATCTCTGGTCAATCTCCCATATAGAATCTCTTGGTTTCTGTCTTATTTCGATCATCTCGTTCATGTATTGATCCTCTGAGCTCGGCTTTTGGAACTCATTAATCAACAACTTCTTAATGTCTGCTAGTGTCCTTGTCATCCCAGGGGCATTGTTTGTGTCTAGACTCATGTACCAGTCTAGTGCGCGGTATCTTAGCGTAATAGCTAGTTGTGCAAGTTTGGTATCTTCATCAGCGATTTTTTTTTCTTCCCATATCTTTGCACAAATGAACAAGTGCTTCTTAGGGTCTTCTGTTGCTTCTCCCTGAAATTCTGGTAACTTTATGGTAGGATCATGTCCTACCATTCTGAATGTTGAACTACTACCTCCTCCACGCGGTGTAGATACTTGACTATTGTTGCCTGAAATGGCTCCTCCAGTTGTTTTTCCTTGTGTAGATGCACTTCTTGATGTTGGACTTCCTCCAAACTGAGGTTGTCTAAATGGTGGTGTTCTCTTTGGTGTATTAGTCGCTCATGGGTTTATGGGTTCCACACTGACATTAATATGGATAGGATGGTTGCCTTCTTATCCCGCTCCTGGACCTCTCGTCTTCCTCTCATATGTTGCGCTTAGGATTTCCTCAATCTGTTCCACAACCCGAAGATCCTCTACCTCTTCCTCATCACTCGCCAAGCCTTCCCTCGCGAATATAGCTCTCTTCTTGGTATTCACCTTGTATTGGTAGGGTGCTCTGCTATGCGTCTTTCCAGTTGTCTCCAAGATCCACCAAATCTGGTCGTCATCCATCATGATCGGGTCCAAGAGTTCCTCCTTCTTGCCCGTATCTCTGCCTCCTTCCATTTCTCCTCTCTCTGTCAGTGCTTCCTCCCTTCCCCCATGCACGCAGGGAATTTTAGTTGTCTGACTCCATTGTCATTACACCCTTGTTATATAGCAATATCTTAATAGAAGTATACAGTGATCGAATGTACCTTCCTCGAGGTTCACGTAGAAATTCTTGCTCAGTTGCGTTGTATGACTCCGTTGTGTCAACTGCAAACTCTGTTATAAACCCTACCACAATATTGTCAAGCCAAAAGTCTACTGCGCAGGTGAATTTGTTGTTCACCTGATGTAACTACTCAATCTGTATTGGGGTCCAATCTAACTATTGAATATGGTTCGTCACGTGGTTATCCTTCAACCTTAGTATCCACTCCTACAATAGATGCGGAAAATCATAGAAAAAGACTTCGTGCAAATCAGTAAACACGTATTTTTCCAGATATTTGCGGGGTGTTATTCTAGGGTTTATATTGTCTTTCTGTGAAAACTCTAGCTCTTTGGTTCTCAACCAAGTTTCGATTTCTACTTTTGTGGGGTTCCATGGTCTCAACATCCCCTTCTAAAGGCTCATTGCTCTCTTCTTTTCTTTGCTCATTTCCCACTCCACCTATCTCATCTAGTCAATCCTCCTCTGTTCCTTCCAATGACAATGAAACCATTTGTTGGGTTTAGTCTTCCTTCTCTACCGTCTGAGTTATTGACCCAGGGTTCATCTCTTTCGGGTTTCCAACAAAGCCTCTAAAACTATCGGCCATCCTAGTAAACCAGAAGGCAATGTAGCACACAGAATGTCTCGCGCAGTCTCACCCGAGATAGCTTTAATGGGTGGCTATAAGACTCATGCGTTTACAACCTAGGATTGAGCGCGAGATATGGGATCTGTATTCTGAACCATTTGTTATAACTTGTGATTGCAACCTTCTGTTATTCACGACTAAGCAGTAACATTCATAGCTTATTCCCTTAATATCACAACAACATTTAAACGAGCAATATAATAACTCATTCATTCATTAAGCACAACAAATAACTATTGAAAAGATGATAAAGATATGCATGCCTTCATCACATTACACATATGTTACCGTGGTTCACCCCCTCCTGGGCTACATCCACAAAGATTTGTCTCTTGGCTCTTTTATTATGGTAGTTCTGTGTATCCAATGTCTTGCGCTTACAATTCTCCTCAGATGGGTAAGATCTATATGAGGTGAACTAGATCGCACCAGGCTTCTCAACTTGTGATCTAATCCTCAAGATCTACCTTCCCTTGTCTCCTCTAGCTCAACAACTTATACAAAAATAGGTCGTGAAGCTTTACATAACGCATCAACTTCTACATATCTCCGATGGAACAATAGTCTGAACAATGAAAAAAGCCAACCCCCTATGATACCTACGTATCTTTATTTATACATTTTGGTCTCTTCAGTTGTTTACAATACATTCCCAAAACCCTAACCCCACTGATGTTAGGTCTTCCTCTCATGTGCGTGTGTTGCTCCTCCTTCCAGCTGCTGCTCTCCTTTTGCATGTTTTCTTGCATGCTTGCATGTTGCGTTTCCTTCCAGCTATCACTTTACTTTCTGCACGCTTTATTTCCCCATGATCATCCTTCTTTCTACTTCGGCCTGCTGCCAACAAACA
>JASDQU011027960.1:0-12380 GCA_032191745.1 Picea mariana
TCAAGTTGGTGGGGCCAAGATCTTTTCAAAATTGGATTTACGATCTGGTTATCATCAAGTTAGGATAAAGGATGAGGACATAAACAAAACAATTTTTTGATCAAGATATGGACACTACGAGTTTGTAGTCATACCTTTCAGACTCACTAATGCACTAGCCACATTTATGTGCTTGATGAACAACATTTTCAGTCAGTACTTAGACAATTTCGTAGTAGTATTTATCGATGATATTCTGGTCTATTCTAAAATGGAGGAGGAACATAATGAACACTTAAGAATAGTTCTACAAACATTAAGGAAACACAAACTATACGCAAAATTCGACAAATTTGACTTTTATCAAAAAGAAATACAATATTTAGGACATGTCATTTCCTCGAAAGGTATTGTCGTAGACTCAGAAAAGATAAAAGCCATTATGGAATGGCTAGTACCTAAGGATGTGGCAGATATCTAGTCATTCATGGAAATCACCGAAGATTATTGCAGATTTATAGAAGGGTTTTCCAAGATAGCCTACCCTATCACATCATTACAAAAAAAAAGGGACCAAGTTTAACTGGTCGCAAAAGTGTCAAGACAGTTTTAACAAGCTGAAATAATTATTGACATCGACGCCCATTTTGAAGGTAGTAGACCTAGATAAAGACTTCACAGTATGTGTTGATGCAAGTAAAGAGGGACTAGGTGGTGTTCTAACTCAGGAAGGACACGTGATTTGTTATGAGTCCCAGAAATTAAAAGAACATGAGCGAAATTATGCCACTCATGACTTAGAATTGGTAGCAGTAATACATGTCTTAAAAATGTGGCGACACTATATAATGGGCAAAAAATTCCTACTATTGATGGATAATAGCGGGGTGAAATATCTGTTTAACCAACCAGATCTTAATGCAAGACAAACAAGGTGGCTGGCCTTCTTGAGCGAATTTGACTTCGAGGTCAGACATATCAAGGGTAAGGAAAATAAAGTAGTAGACACTTTAAGAAGAAGAGTCCATGGGTTATTTGAGATAAACATCAGCAGGGCAGAAAGTGATATGGAACAAAGAATACTAACGGAAGGTATTAACGACAGAAATTACACTAATATAATGATAGAATTACAAAACAATACTGACAACTCTGACAAACCAGATCTAAGCATCGACAAGAAGGGACTATTATGACTTAAAAACATACTTTACATACCAGATTCAACACAATTGAAATCAACAATTTTGGACGAAGTGCATAAGAAACCGTATTTTGGCCATCCAGGTTACCAGAAAACAATAACAACACTTAGAAAACTATTTTTTTGGCCTAGTATGAAGGGCAAAACAGCAGAATACTTAGCTAGGTGCCAAGATTGTCAGCAGGTTAAGGTCGAGCACTAGCATCCAACCGACCTACTACATCCATTACCAGTACCAGAATAGAAATGGGAGACTATATCACTGGACTTTATAACAGGTTTGCCTAAAACTCAGAAACATAATGATTCTATCATGGTTGTAATCGATAAACTTAGTAAGTCTGCACACTTTATTCCTATAAAGTCTACTTTTAAAGCTATAAACATTGCTGAAATATCCATGAAAGAAATTTTTAGACTACATGGTATTCCTAAAATGGTGATTTCAGATAGAGACATAAAATTTACATCTGCTTTTTGGAAGGAATTGTTTGCAAGACTAAACACTAACTTGAACTTCAGTATGAGCTATCATCCACAAACGGATGGACAGATCGAAAGGACAAACCAGATCATAGAGGATATGCTTCGCATGTATGTAAGAACAAAACCAAGCAAGTGGGAAGACTACCTGCACTTGGTAGAGTTTTCATATAACAATGGGTACCAAACTTTAGCTAAGTTGAGCCCTTTCGAAATACTGTATGGCAGAAAGTGTTAAACTCCAATTAGCTAGGATAACCCGACTGACAGACTTATGGTTGGACCAGAGATGCTCCAAGAAATGGAGAACATGGTAAGAAAGGTACAACATAACTTGAAAAAAGCACAGGACAGACAAAAGAGTTATGCAGACCAGAAAAGGAGACACTTGGAATTTCAAGTGGGAGACCATGTTTACTTGAAGGTCAAAGCCCGAAAAAGCTCGCTGAAGTTAGGGAATTGTGCCAAGCTGGCACCTAGGTTTTGTGGGCCCTTTGAGATACTAGCTCGAATTGGACCCGTAGCATATCAACTTGCACTTCCATCTAATCTAAGAATTCATAATGTATTTCATGTTTCTTTGTTGAAAAAGTATATTCATGACCCTGCTCATATGATTGATTGGAACTTGGTGTAGGTGGAACCCGAAGGTGATTTCCAGGTGGAACCCCTACGCATTCTGGACTGGAGAGAAATAACACTTTGGAATAGAGCCATCGCTCAGGTAAAGGTGCAATGGAAGCACTTTAGTCCTAAGGAGGCCACTTGAGAGTTGGAGGGAGATTTGCGGAAATCTCATCCAATCCTGTTCCAGGAAAGGAACGAACACTGAGGACAGTGTTTTATTGAAGGGGGAAAGGATGTGACATCCCCAAAAATAAAATATTTTTGAAATTTAAAATTGCTGGAAATTTATTCCATTTTTAGTAAATTCGAATTTGGAAAATTTTTGCCATTTATGGCAATTCCAAATTTCGAATTTGGTAATTGTAATTAATTATTTTGACTGTTGGGTAGAGACTTGATTTGACCCAATTAACTATTTGAATATGACACTTGTATGGAAATATAACATTTTATATTGATTGCAGGAGGACGAATGGAACAACCATGTTAAATTTAGCTGACCATGACTCCATGAGTGGGGAACATGTTGGAAATACCTCTAGGCTGATTATTACAAGTGAAAAATCAGTGATTTGGCCATTGGCATCCCTTGAAAATATGGGATTTAGAATGATGCGAAAATTCCCAAGGGAGGGAAAATGACCTGGGCAAAATTGATAAATAGCATATGTGAGGAGGCAGGATGCTGTCAAGTATGTAGAGGAAAGGGACTATGGATTTTCCTTGATGTTATGAGCACTGCTAAGTAAGTGTGAGGCAAGAGGATAACTGCTGGAATTTATGGACATTTCTAAGGAGGAGTCTTCCAAATTTTCCCTCATGGATTCATGGTCAGGCTAGGGGGTGAATCGGGCAAGAAATTTTGGCTACCTATTCTACGGTTGGGAGGAACGTGGTTGTTCCCTTTGTCTTCCCACAAAATTGGTTCAGATATGTTGATCTACTCCTTCTCTGTGTTAAATAATCATTTATACTGGTGATGTATATATATTAATTCTGTATTGAAGTACTTCCATGGGAGAAATCTGTCGCGTCATAATCCATTTCTGTAATAGGAAAAATCTTGTTGGTTTGTAATCATTTCACCGCTTTATGACGGCGGATCGGTGGTCGTCTTGACCCTTCAAGAAGTGAGGGTTTACTGTCAAGCGGTGGCCACCTTAGCCTTTGTAGGCCACCAAATACCATCACCGCCCTGATTTAATTTTTCTTAAGGTTGAAGGGGTAGGTTTTGTTCCCATAAATACTTGAATCATTTTGTAATTCTGGACATAGAGGGTGAGATAGATTGAAAGCATTTCCTGAATTGATTTGGTTATTCCCTATTTTGGAGATTTGCTCCGCGATTATGATTTTTCTGTTATTAAGTTTGTAAACTCATTCTTATTTCTTGATAAATTCATTTTTTGAGCAAACACAGTAATTATTTGTTTTTTACCAATTACGAACCCGATCATTTATTTATTCCGATTTTATTTGTTGGAGCGAGTGATTTATAAAAAGAGATTAAATATAAAATTGATATTTCGGCATTCGGGACTTGCTTGTTACATATATGCGGAGTTCCTTTGCTTTACCAAACACCGAAACCCAAAATTGTTGGGCCCACACCCTAATCTCATTTCGCAATTCGGCTTTTCTTATTTCATTTTGTTTGTGCGTCAGGTGTTCGTAAACCCCAAAATTCTGAACCCTGAAACCCTGAAGTGCTAGTCCCACTTTCCTTTCACATTTTCGCAATTCAGGAGTTGTTGTATGTTGGGGTTTGGCATTTGAAATCGCAAAATCCTGAACCTCGAAACCCTGAAGTGTTGGGCCCACAGTCTTTCCACATTTCGTGATTCAGCAAACAACGTGGTATTTTGTTTTTTGTGTTCGACATTTGTAATTGCCGAAACCTGATTGACCTATGTTTTTCACAAAACTATAGGAACATAGTAGGAATTAATTGTTATAGGAATAACTCTAATACGGTAATGAACAGACTGGTAGAAACGATGGAGGATCTTCATCCGGGATAGAGGTAGAATAGAAATAATAGATCTTATTACAAGGCACTGTGTACAGGGCATGACAAGTACATAAATTATTGTATATGAAAGTAGTTAACTAATTAAGCAGATTTTTAGCGTGATTTTTCTAAGAGTTCTGCTTGCCATGACGTCATACAACTTTAAGTATTCAAAATTTCATAATTAGACTATTTTTTAATGGCATAAACCGTAGAGAACAAGATGGGATCCTTCAAGTTAAACTATGTTTGATGTGTAAGCTACTGGTGTGTAAGAATGAGACCCAAGTTAGGTAGATATACTTGCATGTTTATATTTTCTGTAAGTAAAGATGCAGGACCGTAGCATGTAACTGAGCTTTGCAATTATTAAACCGGAATCAAGATGAAACTATACCTATGATAGTGAATCGCTCTATATATATTTCGAGAAAGCTATAGGTATGTACATACTTATAGGTGGAAATAAGTACAGATGTTAATGGAGAGTTAAAGCGAACTCCCTACAGTAAGAATGATAATATACGTCTTTATACGTGCACGCAACAGATAGTCAAAATACCTATTGTTCTAGCAGTCATGAAGATCCAACCTTGCAATTAAAAGCATAATTAAATGTGCAGAACTGATTACTTTAACAATCCCAGACTCCTTGTCCTTCCAACTACCGATCGACGAAACGCCGAAAGGGGATTGACGGTTTTGGATCGCCCTTAGCCTCCATCCACGTGACCACCACTCTGTGACAATGTGCTTAACCTCAAAGCGCTACCGGCTTTTCACGATTTAGGGAATCGCGATGGAAGTGTTCCTCCTGTTCTAATTCCTTTGAACTCAAGAACCCCAAAATGCTAAACTCCCAGACCTCGAAATGAACGGTGTTGATCGTTTCGCAATTTCGCAAACCGAGAGTTCATGATGCAGCAACTCCAAAATCACTTGCCGCTCCAAACCCCAAAATCCGAAAATAGAAAAAATTCAATGCCTTAGAGTGTTGGAAGACACTCGGTCTTAATCTCCTCGCTGCTCTGCAAGATCCAACGACTCTCAGGATTTCGACACTTCTCCCCGAAGTGTCTCCACCATCTGTTTCAGCTGCTCTCTTTCACGACCTCTCAGAGGTTAAACTCTGTGCACCCAGATCCTTTTGATCTAACGACAGTTGTGCACAACCCTGAGCTTTAACTCTTTGAACCCCAAAGGTTCCTTCGACCTAAGTTTAGATATTGCCTATATACATATAAGTATGTTGGAGTAGTTTGAAAGTTAAGGAAAGTGATAGAATTATGGAAAGAATTTATCCACATAATCTTTTCTGTTCAAAGTAAACTAGACTTGTGTAATAATGTCATTATGGACATAAATGTATCTTACCGCCTCTTAAGTTCTAAGCTCAAACAAAATTGAATTATGTCATAGATTTTTTTTTTATGGTGAATTTGAGGTACATTACACTTAGACCTGGCTGTAACTTTCTGATCTTTCCCTCCTTCTATATATCAACCTATGACCACCATTTCTTCTATTGTTGAGGTTTCTTTACTGGATATTTTCCTCATCTCCTCAGACAACAAAGCTCCAGCCACAACAGTGTCATAATCAATGGCTTTTGTTGTGTTAAACCACATAATTGTGACCAGATGATCCCAAGACTTAGGAAAGGAACACAATAGCATAACCTCCTTGTCCTCATCTTCGAACTTTACTTCCATACTAGTTAATTGAAAAATCAAATAATTGAAAACATTCATGTGATCATCAATTTTCATACCTTCTTTCATCCACATATACATACTCTCCAGTTTGGTCCACAAACCTGCTGTTGTCGTCTCTTCAACGATGTTAAATAACCCCTCATCTTCCAGACACAAACGAATAGTATTGAGGGTCTTGCATCCAGATCCTCCCATTCCTCATATGTCATGCTTGTTGGTTTCTTTGAATTTCCGACCAACTCTTTTTGCAATCCTTGTTGCACAAGCACAACCCACATCTTAAGATTCCATAGCGCAAAGCTATTCTTACTGCTGAATTTCTCCACCTTAAACTTTCCGTCTTTTTCAACCGATGGTGACTGAGTTACCAGATAACACCAACGCTTTTGTTCATAACTATTTCTTTAACTTGGCATTGAACATGCCTATTTGATCCAAACTTCCTTGAAATACTTTCCAAGTTCCATGGATATAAACTTACCTTCATCATATATTCTCATACATTTGATTGACCTGCCAATAGATCGACCTTTCTATAGACCCACCTTTCTAAACTAGACACACTGCTCCACCTCGAACTTTGCATTCGAACAACTTTGAACAAATTCGGCCAAATCGGCCAAGTAAGCCTTCACCGCTTACCTCCAGGCCGATTTACAATGGATTTCACCAAGCCTTATATAGGCTTCATTACATGCAATTCATGGACACAATACCATCGGATACCCAAGAAACATGGACCCAAAAAACCACTTGCTTTGACCTAGAAAACATATTTAACTCATTAATTATTTCACTGAGTCAAAGTTAACCCAACATACATGCTCCCCCCCCACATATTCAATCTATCTAAATCTATGTTTAGAATTTTCATAGGTGACCTCATAAACTAGGGGTACGCATGCCTATCTAGGTCTTATAGACATATGCCCATTTACATGCAATCAATCATTTTTACAACTCTGAAGTAAATAATTTTTTTAATTTCACGGTGACTCAACCATCACTGCCCTGTACCTTCTATGTGAACATAGGTGGTGAGACACAATAGACAGAAGTCTAATAAATACACCTGGTAATGGGAAGTCTAAGAAAGACACCAGAAAGTGGTGTGAGTTACACAATATCTCTTGGCAAAAAAATGATGAATTTCGCTCAATAAAGTCATTGGTGGTCGAGCTCAAAGATAAGGATCCAAACCCCGACTTGGACCCTAATTCAGAAAATGATAAAAGGAGACAAATAATTGATGCAGAACCCATTGTTACTATCACAATTACAATAATCCAACCAAAAGAGGATCCTGAGGAGGGGGAGCGACTCTTCCATTCAAAGATGTGGGTGAAGAGGACCCCACTACATTTTATTGTTGTTAGCGGAAGACAAAAGAACTTCATCTCATCAGAGGTTGTCAAGCAGTTGGATTTGCCAACAACACCACACTCGTAGCCATACAACTTCGGGTGGCTTCTCCAGGGTCAAGATCTTCATTTCAACCAATAATGTTGCATGTCCTATGGCATAAAGCCCTTAAAGGATGAGGTATTATGTGATGTTGCCCCAATGGAAGTCTCTGATGTTCTATTATGCCAACCATATATGTGGAGGGGTCATGTTATTTATGAGTCTCGACCCTGTAGCATCATTGTTACTTTGGGGGGTCAACTATACAAGATACCCGAGGTAGTTTCAACTATTGTCCCACCAAAACAATGCCACAAAGTAATCTCTCTTACTACAAACTTTAGCCTCTTCACAATCTGATTAGAAGGTGAAGAGAAGGACACTACAACCACTACAGCCTCAGCTCAAGACCTTTCTATCCAATAGAAGTAGATTGACAGGATTGTAGAAGAGTACTAAGATGTTCTTATTGCACCTGCGGGGGTGCCTCCACACTGCCCAATCAAGCAAGGTTATAACATAACCCTTCATACTCTTCATGCTGCATCTTCCCCGATAGAGTCCTCCCACACTTAGGTAGATCATGAAGCTTTAGATTTAGCAGAAGTCTCTCCATGTCCCAAGGGAACTTGACGCAATAGGGACCATTGATTCTTAAGGGGGGATGAATGATCCATATGGATCTCGGTGGCCATCCACCTTTTTCACTGAATCACTATTTTGAGCCTGTGGTTTTGATAAACAATGTCATTCACCCTTTTGATGGGGAATGGAATGTAATTTCATCTTCATTTGTTAATTACATACATCATGTAATGGTTTTATGTACATGCCTACAACATAGTGTTAATACATTGGATCCCCTTAGAACTCCACAGTTAAACGTGCTTGGGCTAGAGTAGTACTGGGATGGGTGATCGCCCGGGAAGGCCTAGTATTTTGCATGCCTATGGAATTTTATAAACTTAGTCCAATTTTTCCCACATGCATCATGGGAATTTTTCTCCTCTCACTCTCTCATATATAGTTGAGGTGAAGGAGGCCCTTTAAGCAGGCAATGGAGTGTGATGTAAAGCTTCTTGTGAATGAAGGATAGCCAACATCTCTTTCTTTTTAGAGATAGGCTACCCCATTTTTCCATTTTGTGTTCTACAATGTTTTTCTATCTTATTCAGTAATACAAGTTGGGTTTCACTGTATTTATGTGTTCTCTTATATATTTTTGTGTATTTCGATGTTATATATCGATTATATTTCTACCTTCATGTCGTTTTCATTTGGAGAGTGGGGAATTGTTGAAGGAACACATTACTGCACAGACTGTGGAGACTATAGAAGAAAAGAGTGCGCAGATAAAATCTCAAGTTGAATAAATTACAACAGGTTTTAGGTGCTCGAGAAATCAGTACATGAAGCACCAAGTACTTGAGTAGCTTGGGACGAGCCACGTGTGACTTTTGGGGGCTTGTTGGCATAGGCCATTTTGGGGAAAAGTGCGATAATAAATGAAGGTAGTTAGGAAATGGACCAAAGAAGGAGCATGCACTGGAAAACACGAAAAATCGGCATCGAGAAACTACAAAAGTCAAATAAAGGATGAAAGATGCAGATCAACGAGGAAAACAATTGGATTTTGGAATAGCTGCAATCAAGGAGTTAGAAAGTGGACAAATATAATCCACCTAGGGTTAGTGGGTTAGGGTTTTGGTCAATTTTGTAACATGTAATTAACCCCTTTTTGTAATATAAATATGTTTTGTGAGATAGTGGAGATATATATGGAGATATTGAGATACAAACATAGAGATATGAAAAAAGAGACAAAGGTATGGTATATCAAGCATTGTAATTGAGGGTAAGGTCGTAAGTCATGAGATGTGGAGCTTACTACGATCTTGTCATCCTCAAATGTAATGCGTGGAACGCTATAACTTCGATGCAAAATAATAAAAGAGCCAAGAAAGCCAAATCTTTGTGGACATAGCCCAGGGGGGCTGGACCATGGTAAAGGTTGCATCTCTATGTGGAATGATTATGTTATTTCTTGAAAATTTTTAAGTTGTGATGAATGGATTAATCTGTTAGTAATAAAATGCAGCACACAATAGAGTAACCAGGATAATTATTGCAAAATAAACCCTAAATTATTGGAATTGATTATTGAATGGTAGATATGATATGTAATGATGTATTGATGTAATAGAATAATATATATGATGTGTTTTGAGGTATAAATAATGTCTCTCATACCCATAGAAGTCTTCCTTCCAATATTGCAGACATCTGGGTCCTGCAGTCACCCATAATCTATCTTGGGTGAAACTGCATTGTGCACTATGTGTGTAGTGTTTCCTTCTAGTCTCCAGAAGGGTCGATGGTTTGCAGGGTTTTATTGGAAATCTAAATTAGAATGTGGGTCATCCTAGAAAATGTCCAACAACTAGGGAACTCCAAACTGTTTTGTGACTCCAATGAAGATCGAAGTACTTGGAACTCCCTCAAGTTTGTGGTAGAAATAGGTCTCCCTTGTCCTTTGTTAGAAAAAACAAGATCGTGGAGCAATAAAATAAAACAAATGCTGAAATAAAACACAAAATATACACAATACAATAGAGACACAGATATACGTGGTTCACTCAGTGTGGGCTACGTCCACTGGAGAAATTTCCAGGTCCTTCCTTTTATTATCCAACAAAATGAAGGGATACAACCTACAACACACTCATTGTAACTTCCTCTTCTTTCTCTCACAGTCTCCTCTCTCAGAATACAATATTCACACTCATTCCCAACTGCAATACAATGCCCTCATAAAAAAAGAGGGTTTTCTAACATAACTTCTACCGTCAGATCGCGACCTTATAATGAACGGTCCAGATTGACTATGAAATTACAATATTTTCAAAGGAAATTTTTCCCAAAAATTTGCTTTGGGGGTGTTTCCCCTGAATCCCCCACCAAGGGGGCAATGACAATAGTGGGGGGAAAGCCCCCCCACACCCCCATATTAGGAAATGCAATCCAAACATGACTAAAAAAAACCTCTAAATCAGGAATATAATCAGGCTCCAGAACCAACATCCTTCACCAAGTCTTCCCATCTCCCTCCAAAGAACCCATCGTAACAACTCAGATCTTGTAAAGAAATTGAAACAATCATGCTCATTCACGACATCTCCAACAAACCCCAAGTCATCATGTTATCGTGGGTCTACAAATCACCCCAAACCACCATTTCTGATTGCGAAATGAACCTCCTTGCTATGGCTCAAGAGTAAGTTCATCCCCATCTAAAATATGTCTAAGTTACGAGTAATGACGCATACAAGTCACCTAATCTCGACTAAACTGTATATTTGCACCTTAGTTATCTTCTTCATCAAGGCACCAAGCTCCACAACACACAATATCACATCAACTTGTCGCTACAACCCAAGGTATGCAAAAACATAAGCCAAAAACTATGTATGGTGAAGCCCAACAGAGACATGTATTGACAAGGTGTAACCAGATTGTTCGCACCAAGTCTTGAACTCAACTCCACGATATGAAAAACTCCATCTAAGTCACTCTCTCCATGCATCCAATCAAAACCATATTCACTGCCTTGTCATCTCCGCACCCTTACTACTTCCGCATCAAGACACCATACACACACTGCCCAACTGCTAAGTCATATTTTTTCTAATTTAATTTCATAACTCTACGAAGATTCACCTCATTTGAAGGTTGTGGTCAACCTCACTCACCCAACGACCAATATCAACCAAAAATTTAAAGATGAAGATTACATCCTGGAACATTAGAGGAATGAATATTCCATCCAAACAGAGGATGATAAAAGCAAAAATATCCAGGATAAAGGTGGATATCCTCCTCCTTCAAGAAAACAAAATGTGACAAAGTAATCATGGAAAGGATAACCCAGAAAATATGGCCCGACAGTGAGGCATGTTGGATGGCAGTGGAAGGCTCTTCATGTGGTCTAGCTATGCTTTGGGATACTGATCTCATAGAAATAAAACACTTGTCTTCCTCCGCCAGGCACCTGACCCTCAAATTCAGGTGTATTGGAACAAAGGAAGAAGGATACATCACCAATGTTTACGATCCAAATTTTCCTCATATGTAGAGAAATTTCATGGATGAACTAAATCTAATAGGAGATTCTATGAGGAACAAAGTCTAGGTCCTTGGAGGAGACTTCAACATGATCACCTCCCCTCTGGATAAACATGGAGGTATTCGTAAACTAGACCAGAAAAGTAAGGAATTTGGTAATCACATAGAAAAGCTAGGCCTAATGGACATCCCAACCAGAAATGGTACCTTCACTTGGAATAACAGAAGGGGTAAAGAACACATAATTGCAGTTAGGTTGGATAGATTCCTACTATCAGAAAATACCATCAAAGAGAAACAAGGAGTAGCAGTGGAGGTTCTCCCCCTTCAGGGATCAGACCACTGACCAATAGCCCTAGATTGGGACCACGTTTGGAAACAGGGCCCCACACCTTTTAAATGTGAAAATTTCTGGTTGGAACACCAAGATTTCCTTCCAAAATTGGAATATTGATGGAAAGAAAATCCAAACATCTTCAGCACAAAAATGTTCCATTTTCAACAAAGGTTAAAACATGTCCGACAATGTCTCCAAAAGTGGAATAAATAAGTTTTTGGTCACATCTTTGAGGAGAAAAAGAAACTAAATCAGGAATTGGAGGAAATTCAATAATTGGGCATCCAAGGCTTGTGTCCCCCTAACCTCCCACTAAGAGAGGCTAGAATCAAAGATGATATATCCAAAATAAATCAAGGATTCAATGGTTAAAATAAGGGGACAAAAACACCCGCTTCTTTCACAACTGCCTAATCCAAAGAAGAAACATAAACATAATTTCAACCATTAAAGCCCCATACGAAAGAAATAAAACTATGAGAGAATACATAGAATCAT
>JASDQU011027960.1:23676-38942 GCA_032191745.1 Picea mariana
TCCTGTAATTTCTGCTAAATTTCCAATTTTAATGCAATAATTTAGAAAATTCAATTCTGAAGTTAGAGGATGACAAATTTACCTTGGATAGGCTATTTTATGAGAAATGTGGAGTAAAATGAAGGAAAATGGCAAATAAAGAGGCAAAAAGTATAGTTTGTGAAAGCACAAAAACAGACTCAACAAAGGGATAAAAGAGACTTAAATCCAGAAACCTCTTTAATTGTATGGGATCCCATTAGCAGGTTATCATATACAAATTGGAGATATGACATAGACTCTTCTTCCTCGAGGAGGGGAATCCCTTTGATAACTCCTTCGCGTTTGGCCTAGGAGAGGCTACGACCCTTACCTTCCACCAGGATAATGAAAAGGAAAGGCGAGAGAGGGTCTACCTGGCGGAGGCCTCTCGAGCAATTAAAGATTTTGGTAGAAGAGCCATTTAATTGGATAGAGAAGAAAGTTTATGAAACCAAGTTCATTACCCAAGTAACCTAACCATCCCCAAATCTGAAGGCTAGCAACATCCTTCTTAAGAAATCCCAGTTCATCATGTCATAAGCTTTGGACATATCTAGTTTCATCATCTTGCCCACCTTTTTGGAAGTCTGAAGAGAGTGAATCGCTTCATGCGCAAATATGATGTCATCAAGGATTTGCCTTCCTTCCACAAATCCCCCTTGTTCTTGGGAGATGATGAATGGGAGGACTGGTTTGAGCCTAACTGCTATCAGCTTAGAAATAATCTGATAAATGACATTACAAAGAGAGATAGGACGAAACTTATCTGCAGTGTTAGTGCCTTTGACCTTAGGTACGAGGGTGATAAAGGTGACATTGAATGCTTGAAGAATACTTTTGGAGGTGCGCATTTCCTCTACCACCTCCTAGATGTCAAGTCCCAAAACCGACCAGCTAATTTGGTAGAAATACGATGTGAAGTTGTTCGGCCCTGGAGACTTTCCTGTGGCCATAATTTTCACAATATCCTCCACCTCTTCCAATGATGTTGGACTCATCATTTCCTGAGATTGTTCTGGTTGCACTAGCCTTGGGATAAAATTCGTGATCTTTAAGATTGCATCCTCTCGGTTGATTGCTGGTTCGGAGAGGAGATTTTGGAATTAGTTGAGAAGCTATGATTCTACGTATTCTCTCCTGGTTTTATTGCTTTCATATGGGGATTTAATGGTTGAAATTATGTTTATTTTTCTTCTTTGGATTAGGCAGTTGTGAAAGAAGCAGGTGTTTTTGCCCCTTAATTTTAACCATTGAATCCTTAATTTATGCTTCCATCGAATTCTTCCTGTCTTAATATTTTGGATATATCATCTTTGATTCTAGCATCTCTTAGTGGGAGGTTAGGGGGACAGAAGCCTTGGATGCCTGATTGTTGAATTTCCTCCAATTCCTGATTTAGTTTCTTTTTCTCCTCAAAGATGTTCCCAAAAAATTATTTATTCCACTTTTGGAGACATTGTCAGACATGTTTTAACCTCTATTGAAAATGGAACATTTTTGTGCTGAAGATGTTTGGATTTTCTTTCCATCAATATTCCAAGTTTGGAAGGAAATCTTGGTGTTCCAACCAGAAATTTTCACATTTGAAAGGTGTGGGGCCCTGTTTCCAAACGTGGTCCCAATCTATGGCTATTGGCTAGTGGTCGGATCCCTGAAGGGGGAGAACCTCGACTGCTACTCCTTGTTTCTCTTTGATGGTCTTTTCTGATAGTAGGAATCTATCCAACCTAACTGCAATTTTGTGCTCTTTACCCCTTTTGTTATTCCAAGTGAAGGTACCATTTCTGGTTGGGATGTCCACTGGGCCTAGATTTTCTATGAGATTACCAAATTCCTTACTCTTTTGGTCTAGTTTATGAATACCTCTGTGTTTATCCAGAGGGGAGGTGATCATGTTGAAGTCTCCTCCAAGGACCTAGACTTTGTTCCTCATAGAATCTCCTATTAGATTTAGTTCATCCATGAAATTTCTCTACAGATGAGGAAAATTTGGACCGTAAACATTGTTGATGTATCCTTCTTCCTTTGTTCAAATACACCTGAATTTGAGGGTTAGGTTCCTGGCGGAGGAAGATAAGTGTTTTATTTCTATGAGATCAATATCCCAAAGCATAGCTAGACCACATGAAGAGCCTTCCACTGCCATCCAACGTGCCTCGTTGTTGGGCCATATTTTTTGGGTTATCCTTTCCATGATTTCTTTGTCACATTTTTTTTTCCTGAAGGAGGAGGATATCCACCTTTATCCTGGATATTTTTTCTTTTATCATCCTCTGTTTGGATGGACTATTCATTCCTCTAATGTTCCAGGATGTAATCTTCATCTTTAAATTTTTGGCTGATATTGGTCGTCGGGTGAGTGAGGTCGACCACAACCTTCAAATGAGGCAAATCTTCGTAGAGTTATGTGACACAGACCCCTCCATAGACTCGTAGGTCAGGATCCACACAGGATCTTTTCTTTTTGGCCCCTGAGAGCTTGACTGGCTCTTGTATTTCCTTTTCGGGAAATCTACCCACAACAACACCTTGAGGGAATTCCTCCTTTATTTTGGGATATCAGAATTTGCGATTTCGTGAATCCCTTGGTTGAGCGCCTTACCTCTTCGACCTCCGAAACCCGAAATACTTAAACACTTGAACCTTCCTGATGTCAATTTTGGCTTTTCGGCTTTCGTAAATTCGGGAGTTGCGACGTCGTGCAACTCTACTCCTTGACTCTCGAAATCCTGAAACCCGAATTACCGAAATCTCGAAATACCCCTTTTAAGGAGATCAACGGCTGTGAACTCTTTCTTGATCCAACGGTCAACTCTATTTCGTGTATCGGGAGTTTGATATGCCAAAGCTCGAACTTTGTATCCTCTCCACCTTTCGGTCTCCGAAATCCCAAAATTCTGAAATAGTACGTCACCTCGTTGTTTCACAAACTCGATGGGAAGTCTCCTGTCCTTCCATGTGTTGCCTCCTCTTTGTTTCGGGTTTTCTCCCCTATTGTGTCCCGATCTCTCTCCCTTGAGACTTTCGAAACCCCGAACTCCGAAGTTCCGAAAACTTAAGCTTGTTTCTCCTTGTTGTTTTCCACAAATCTCGACAAGAAGCCTCCTGTCCTTCCACGTGTCGCTTTCTCCTTGTTTCAGATTTTCTCCTCTACTATATCCCGAACTCTCTCCCTCAAGACTTCTGAAACCCCAAACTCTGACCTTCCACCTCTCCGCTCTAACTAATGAGAATCCTTTCAGACTCCGGGTACTTGATGTGTCAAGACCCAAACTTGCAACTCGGACTTCCGAAGTCCGAAACTCTGAAATGATCTGACGGCCCCAGAAATATTGATCAATGGTTGACATTAATCTAGGCTATACAAAGGATGGCTCTGTCCTGACCGTTATCCCTCTCGCATCTTTCGCAGATCCAATGATCCCTGCTATTTCGGGATTCTCCTCTAAGAATTTCGACCGTCCGAATTTTTCTTCAAAGAACTCTGGTTCTAACTTGGCCTCTACACGATGACCAAAGACTCCTCTTCTTCTCTTCAACACCTTGAGGGTGCAAACTCTCCTGAGCTTCCTTTCTCGAACTCAAATCTCCTATGAGATTTTTGCACGCACTCCTTGCGGCACTCTTCAAATACGTCTAAGTATTTGAGTTATTTTGAATCTGTGCAACTCCTTGCAACGATAGTCTTCAACTCTCTCTTTGGTTGATAAGTTATGAACTTCCAACCAGCCTGCGCACACCTTACATGGATTCTATGCCTAACTTGAACTTCTACGAGAAATGAGAACAACGGATCCCTCCTGAGATTTCAGAGATGAACTCTGAACCCGTCAATGCACTCCTTGCAGACGCTCCACTGCACTCCTTGCAGGAACTCTTACTCAAGAAGAGAAACAATTGAAACTCATTTCCTTACTCTCTCAGACTTCAAATACTCAACATGAAATCATACATACATATCATAAAAGAAAATGTACAATAGAAAGAGTAAAACAACCATGAGCATACCATTCAGCATGTATACACAGAAAGCATTAGAACACCATGAGTCTGAATCAAATCTTCATATATTAATCTCAGAACTTTTGTACATGGGCTATTCTATAAAGCTCTTTGCTTCTTCTCTTCTCTATGCTCTCTTCTCAATTAATAATGTTGCTAATGTTACAAATGATACATGATGAGGGTGTCTATAGTCGGTTTTCCCTCCTACGCTCTAAACTATCTAATCTGCATTTAAATCTACCTACTTAAATTAACTGCCTATAAATGCCTCTACACCTACTACAGATGAGAGCAACCACTCAAGATCTGTTTACAATATCTAAGTGTGCTTCCTCTTAACTATTACATTAATGTTTCACATCCAAACTTTCAAAACAATTCAAACATTTTCAACATGTGCCAAAAATGAAATGGTGTTCGTCCCACGTTTTCTTGCTACTGGCGATGCTCCTGCATCATACTCCCTCACTTGAAAATTTTTATGAAATCCTGTTCATGAGATCTTGCACAGTCTGCCCATGATTTTGAATGTCTGCTTCATTCTCCCAACTGGCATCTTCAACTGGATGTCCCTTCCATTTGACCAAGTATTCAAAATACTCTTTTCTCCTGGTCCTCTGGTTGACTCTCTTGTCAAGTATACTCTCCATCTGTGGCTTTCCAGCTACAGGCATTTCTTTAACCCACTGAACCTTTGTCTATTCACTGTATGCTCCTGCTTCTTCATCTTTGTAAGGGTACAAATCTCAGATGTTGAATATCGATGAAATTCCGATCCCATCGAGTAATTCGATCTCATATGCATTTGCCCCAAATTTCCTTATGATATTACATGGTCCAATCTTCTTCATTTTTAGTTTGTTATATGTTCCTCTTGGGAACCTTTCCTTTCTCAGATGTGCAAGAATAAAATCACCAACTTCAAATTGAAGTTCTCTTCTGTGTTGATCTACTCTGCACTTGTACTCTTGGCTCAAGTTCTACAATCACTCCTTCACTTGGATATGAAGTTCTTTCATTGCCTCTGCAAAATCTTTTGCACTAGCACTTCTAGTTTCATTCTGTTCTAAATCTTTCAATTCAGAAACTCTCTTGGGTTGCATTCCATAACCAACCTGAAATGGACTCTGCCCCGTGCTACTATTGATCGAATCATTGTAAGTAAATTCCGCCTGTGGCAGAATGTGATTCCACTGACTTTGGTGTTTAGTCACTAGGCTCCTTAGTAAATCTCCCAAGCTTTTGTTCACAAATTCGGTTTGCCCATCTGTCTGAGGATGATAAGCTGAGCTAAAAGACAACTTTGCCCCCAACTTATTCCATAAAGTCCTCCAGAAATGTCCCACGAACTTGGTGTCTCGATCTGAAACTATACTCCTTAGTAACCCATGAAGTCTAGCAACTTCTTTGAAAAACAAGTTCGCGATATGAGTCACATCACTGGTTTTCTGACATGGTATGAAATGTGCCATTTTCGAAAATTTTTCCACTACCACAAAGATTGAATCAAACCCTCTTTGCATTCTTGGCAATCCCAACAAAAAATCCATGCTCACTGCATCCCACGGCCTCTCTGGTATGGGTAACGGCTGATATAACCCTGTGTTTTGTTTTCTTCCCTTTGTGTGCTAACAAATTCTGCATCTGTCCACAAATATTTTGACATCTGCTCTCATTCTTGGCCAAAAATATGAGCCATTCAACTTTGAAAACGTCTTATCATGACCGAAGTGTCCAGCCAATCCTCCACTGTGCTTTTCCTTCAACAGATTCTCCCTCATGAAGCATTTTGGAACACATAATTGATTACCTGTGAATAATAATCCATCCTGGATCATATATTCAATCCATTGACTTCTGTCCCTGAGATTGGATTCTCAGATGCTTCATACGCCTCTTTGAAATCTGGATCATCTCTGTACATGTCCTTGAGGTTATCAAAACCCAATGTTTTGACTCTAAATTCCTGCATCAGCAAACATTTCCTACTCAAAGCATCAAAAACTTTGTTAGCAGTTCCAGAAATATGTTTAATTACAAAAGTAAAATTCTGCATATATTCAACCCATTTAACATGTCTTTGGTTCAGCTTCTCCTGTTGAGTTACAAATTGCAATGCATGATTGTCATTGTACAAAACGAACTCTTTAGGAACCAAGTAGTGCCTCCACTTCTTCAGTGCTTATATGACCACATAAAATTCTTTGTCATACGTGGAGTACTTAACCTACGCCTCATTCAGTTTCTCACTGAAGTATGCGACTGTTCTATCGTCTTGGCTCAAAACCGCTCCAATTGCAAATCCACTAGCGTCACACCTGACCTGAAACGTCTTATTGAAATCTGGCAACCCCAGAATTGGATGTTCAGTAATCTTTGCCTTTAATAAATTGAAGCTTTTCTATGCTTCTTCTATCCAGTGAAAAGATTTATGTCCTTTATTCACTGTGTCCATCATCAGTGCACTAATTCCACTGAAATTCCTGATGAATTTTCTGTAGAAACTAGCCAATCCATGAAAACTTCGAACTTCAAAGATACTCTTCAGCGATGGCCAATTCTTAATCACCTTCACTTTATCTGGATCCATCTTCAACTTATCTGCAGAAATAACAAACCCCCAATAAATGAGCTCTGTCTTCATGAATGATGACTTCTTCATATTTATAAACAACTTCTCTTGCTACAATCTTCTCATCACTATAGCCAAATGCTTCAAGTGCTCTATTTCTATCCTACTGAAAATCATCATGTCGTCAAGGTACACAATGACGAATTTTCCAATGAAATCCTTCAAGACCTCCTTCATCAACCTCATGAAAGTACTGGGTGCATTTTCTAAGCCAAATGGCATGACAAGCCATTCATACAACCCTTCATTTGTCTTGAATGTTGTCTTCCATTCATCACCTTCTCTTATTCGGATTTGATGATATCCACTTTTCAAATCAATCTTTGAAAAAAAATTGGCTCCACTCAAGCAATCCATCAAATCATCCATTCTTGGAAATGGAAATCTATACCTGATGGTAATCTTGTTGATCGCTCTTGAGTCTGTACACTTCCTCCAGCCTCCATCTTTCTTTGGAGTGAGCACTGTTGGAACAACACATGGACTCAAGCTTTCTCTAACCAATCCTTTGTCCATTAAATCCTGGACCTGTCTCTTGACCTCTTCATTCTCCTGTGGCGTAAATCTGTACACTGCTTTGTTTGGTAAACTAGCTCCAGGTATGAGATCAATGTGATGACTCACACTTCTGATCGGTGGAAACGAACGAGGTAGTTCGTCCACTACTATATCAGCAAATTCCTCCAGTAACTTCTGGATTTCCTCTGGTAAATCATCCACCCTCGTATTGGTTAAAACAATCCAAGGTTTTCTAACCATAATGAATTGTGGATCTTCTTTCTTCTTAACCTCCTTAAGAATTTGCTTTCCACTCATGAGAAGTATAGTGTTGCTTACTTCAGGTTTCACCTCTTTTTCCTTAATCGGCAACAACATGTGAGTTCTCCCATTCTTCTCTAGGGTGTATGTGTTCTTTCTCCCATCATGAACCACATTCCTGTCATATTTCCATGGTCTACCCAACAATAGATGACAAACATTCATTGGAATGACATCACACAATATCTTATTGTTATATCCCCCTATTTTAAATTCAACTAAACATTGTTTAGTGACATTTACCTGATGTTCTTTTTGTAGCCATGAAACTCTGTATGGACTTGGATGTTCAATAGTATCTAGCTCCAACTTTTCTACCATGTCCATAGAAACAAGATTTTCTGTGCTACCACTGTCCACGATGACCTTGCATACCCTGTCTTTGGTCTTGCAAGCAGTCCGAAAAAGACTGTTCCTTTGCACTGGATTCTCCACCTCCTTTTCTGGCATTAAGAGAACCTTCCTCATCACCAGTGATCTTCCGCCTTCAACATCCTCTGCTTCAACATTTCTCCTTTCTGCTTCGGCAATGTGAGCCTCACCACCTTCTTTTGTCTTATCTGGACATTCATAAGACTTGTGTCCATTCTTTCCTCATGCGAAGCATTTTATTACTCCACCTTTGCCTCTTCCTCTTCCTCTAGTGCGAGGAAAAGTGTTATTATCAGCATACTATCTTCTTTGTTCAACATAATTCCCTCTCTGTGAGCTTCCACCTCTCTCAGGTTGAGTTTGAGGTTTCTTCCACTCTTCCTTAGGCTTCTTATTCTTATCTTGGACAATTGTTTTTCCTCTGGGTTGGCTTCTGCCTCGTCGTCTTTGACCCTGCTTTCGACTCAGCTTCTCTTCAGCCTTTAGAGCCATCTGATAAGCATCTTCCACTGTTCAAATGGTCACCATGCTCATCTGATCCTGAATGTCGCATCTCAAACCATTCATATACCTGGAAACCTTTTCATCATCACTTTCGCGATGACCTACCCTGATGTTTAGTTTGTAGAACTCTTCAATATACTCTTTCACTGACATCAATTTCTGTCTCAAATTTTGCATCCTTCAAAATAGAGTAATTTGGTAATCCCTGGGAATGAAATACGCCTTCATCTTTGCGACCATTCTATCCCAAATCTTGATTTTCTTCTTACCTTTGCAGCGTCTGTCATCTTGTAGTTCATCCCACCACAATGCTTGACCTTTTTGTCTTCCTCGACATCTTCATAGTCAAAATACGTGTCCAGAGCTCTAATCCAGTCTAGAAGCTCTTCAACATCCAGGTTTCCCTCATATACTGGAATGTCCATTTTTTCCCTGGCACCCATCCTTGCAACAACCCTGAGTAGGTGTTCATTTGTTGTATCCTCTGCTGCAACTTCTTCTGTTTCATGTTCGGCTTCATTTTCACTTTCAGAATCCCTGAGCTCCCCAGCATCGGCTGCACGCCTCTGCTCTATTTCCATAGCATCCATCCTATCACGTAAGTAACGCACATCTCTTGCCTCTGGGGGATCAGGTAATTGCCTGCCCTTTCTTCTTGGCATTTCCCGTTCCTCTGGTGGATCGAGTGTTTGTCTGTTTCTTCTTCTTGGCGGCATGAATGTAAATATTTCTTGCTCCCTCTGTCTGAAATATAAAAACAGAGAAGGGCTATGATACCAGATGGTGCAGACCCCTCCCTAGACCCATAGGTCGGGATCCGCACATGATCTTTTCTTTTCGGCCCCTGAGAGCTCGACTGGATCTTCTATTTCCTTTTTGGGAAATCTACCCACAACAACACCTTGAGGGAATTCCTCCTTTATTTTGGGATATCGGATTTCACGATTTCGTGAATCCTTTGGTCGAGCACCTTACCTCTTCGACCTCCGAAGCCCGAAATACTTAAACACTTGACCCTTCCTGATGTCAATTTCGGCTTTTCGGCTTTAGCGAATTCGAGAGTTGCGATGTCGTGCAACTCTACTCCTCAACTCCCGAAATCCTGAAACCTGAATTATCGAAATCCCAAAATCCCCCTTTTAAGGAGATCAACGGCTGTGAACTCTCCCTTGATCCAATGATCCACGCTATTTCGCGTATCGGGAGTTCGATATGCCAAAGCTCAAACTTTGTATCCTCTCCACCTTTCGGTCTCCGAAATCCCGAAATTCTGAAATAGTACGTCACCTCGTTGTTTCACAAACTCGACGGGAAGTCTCCTGTCCTTCCATGTGTCGCCTCCTCTTCGTTTCAAGTTTTCTCCCCTACTGTGTCCCGATCTCTCTCCCTCGAGACTTCTGAAACCCCGAACTCCGAAGTTCCGAAAACTTAAGCTTGTTTCTTCTTGTTGTTTTCCATATATCTCGATAAGAAGCCTCCTGTCCTTCCACGTGTCGCTTTCTCCTTGTTTCGGATTTTCTCCTCTACTATATCCCTAACTCTCTCCCTCTAGACTTCCGAAACCCCGAACTCTGACCTTCCACTTCTTCGGTCTACACTGATGAGAATCCTTTCGGACTTCGGGTACTTGATGTGTCAAAACCCAAACTTGCAACTCGGACTTCTGAAGTCCGAAACTCCGAAATGATCTGACGGCCCCGAAAATCTTGATCAACGGTTGACGTTAATCTAGGCTATCCAAAGGATGGCTCTATCCTCACCGTTATCCCTCTCGCAGCCTCCGCATATCCAACAATCCCCGCTGTTTTGGGATTCTCCTCGAAGAATTTCGACTGTCCGAACTTTTCTTCAAAGAACTCTAGTTCTAACTTGGCCTCTACACGATGACCAAAGACTCCTCTTCTGCTCTTCAACACCTTGACGGCGCGAACTCTCCTAATCTTCCTTTCTCGAACTCAAATCTCCTATGAGATTTCTACACGCACTCCTTGCGGCACTCTTCAAATATGTCTAAGTATTTGAGTTCTTTTGACTCTGTGCAACTCCCTGCGACAGTAGTCTTCAACTCTCTCTTTGGTTGATAAGTTCTAAAATTCCAACCAACCTGCGCACACCTTGCATGACTTATGTGCCTGACTTGCACTTCTGCGGGAAATGAGAACAACGGTATCCCTCCTGAGCTTTCAAAGATGAACTCTGAACCCGTCAATGCACTCCTTGTGGACGCTCCACTGCACTCCTTGCAGGAACTTTTACTCAAGAAGAGAAACAATTGAAACTCATTTCTTTACTCTCTCGGACTTCAAATACTCAACATGAAATCATACATACATAGCATAAAAGAAAATGTACAACAGAAAGAGTAAAACAACCATGAGCATAACATTCATCATGTATACACAGAAAGCATTAGAACACCATGAGTCTGAATCAAAGCTTCATATATTAATCTCAGAACTTCTGTACATGGGCTCTTCTACACAACTCTCTGCTTCTTCTCTTCTCTATGCTCTCTTCTCAATTGATAATGTTGCTAATGTTACAAATGATACAGGATGAGGGTGTCTATAGGTTGTTTTCCCTCCTACGCTCTAAACTATCTAATATGCATTTAAATCTACCTACTTACATTAACTGCCTATAAATGCCTCTACACCTTCTACAGATGAGAGAAATCGCTCAAGATCTGTTTACAATATCTAAGTGTGCTTCCTCTTAACTATTACATTAATGTTTCGTATCCAAACTTTCAAAAAAATTCAAACATTTTCAACATGTGCCAAAAATGAAATGGCATTTGTCCCACGCTTGCTTGTTGTTAGTGATGCTCCTGCATCATACTCCCTCGCTTGAAAATTTTCATGAACTCCTGTTCATGATCTCTTGCACAGTTTGCCCGTGCCTTTGAATGTCTGCTTCATTCTCCCAGCTGGCATCTTCAACTGGATGTCCCTTCCATTTGACCAAGTATTCGAAATACTCTTTTCTCCTGGTCCTCTTGCTGAATCTCTTGTCAAGTATACTCTCCATCTGTGGCTTTCCATCTACAGGCATTTGTTCAACCCACTGAACCTTTGTCTGTTCACTGTCTGCTCCTTCTTTTTTAGCTCTGTAAGGGTACAAATCTGAGATGTTGAATATCAGTGAAATTCCAATCCCATCGGGTAATTCAATCTCATATGCATTTACCCCAAATTTTCATATGATCTTACATGGTACAATATTCTTCATTTTTAGTTTGTTATATGTTCCTCTTGGGAAGATTTCCTTTCTCAGATGTGCAAGAATCAAATCACCAACTTCAAATTGAAGTTCTCTTATGTGTTGATCTGCTCTGCGCTTGTACTCTTGGCTCTAGTTCTGCAATCGCTCCTTCACCAGGCTGTGAAGTTCTTTCATTGCCTCTGCAAAATCTTTTGCACTAGCACTTCTAGTTTCATTTTGTTATGAATCTTTCAATTCAGAAACTCCCCTAGGTTGCATTCCATAAACAACCTGAAATGGAATCTGCCCCATGCTTCTATTTATCGAATCATTGTAAGAAAATTCCGCCTGTGGTAGAATGTGATTCCACCGACTATAGTGTTTAGTCACTACGCTCCTTAGTAAATCTCCCAAGATTTTGTTCACAACTTCGGTTTTCCCATCCATCTGAGGATGATAAGCTGAGCTAAAAGACAACTTTGTCCCCAGCTTCTTCCATAAAATCCTCCAGAAATGTCCCACGAACTTGGTGTCTCGATCTGAAACTATACTCCTTAGTAAGCCGTGAAGTCTGACAACTTCTTTGAAAAATAGGTTTGTGATATGAGTCCCGTCACTGGTTTTCTGACATGGTATGAATTGTTCCATTTTCGAAAATCTGTCCACTACCACAAAGATTGAATCAAACCCTCTTTGCGTTCTTGGCAATCCCAACACAAAATCCATGCTCATTGCATCCCACAGCCTCTTTGGTATGGGTAACAACTGATATAACACCGTGTTCTATTTTCTTCCCTTTGTGTGCTGACAAATTCTTCATCTGTCCACAAATCTTTAGACATCTGCTCTCATTCCTGGCCAAAAATATGATCCATTCAACTTTGAAAACGTCTTATCATGACCGAAGTCTCTGGCCAATCCTCTACTATGTTTTTCCTTCAACAGATTCTCCCTCATGGAGCATTTTGTTATTGGATAAATCCATAAGTGCGGACACAAACCGATCTCCCTAGATCCACCTGGATCTAGAACAAATCAAACCAGAACATGACGTTTTCCTTAAGTTTTAAATACTGAATTTACTAACTAAAGAGGGATGGGTGACATACCGTTTAAATGTCGCTTCCTCTCGCCATCGCCATCCTAGCTCCGTTCCAACGCTCATACAATTATGAACCTGCAAATGAACGCAGCCAACCAAAGTGATAGTAATAGCATAAATTTAATATAAACCTATGTATGTGATCAAGGAATCATACAATAAAACACAACAAGCTTTATAGGAAAGAATCATATTACTGTATCATATTAAATGTGAAAGAGAGATTACAACCATGGCCTTGATGTCGTAAGGTCCCTTCCAATTGTCCTTCATTCCCCACACACTTCTTGCTCCAAGGATTCTGAGACCATAGATCTGATAGCTACTCACAATCTATCTTGACAAAACAAATCTCAAAGCCACTCAAACCAAAGCTAACAAACTCAAGAATCAACAAAGCTAACCTAAGCTAACCAAGCTAACTTTCTCCATGATAATTCCTCTCCTTTTATAAGTTGAAGAGGATAAGGTGAGGAGGTTAAGATTATCCCACTAAATCATGAAAGCGAGTAAGATCCAAACCATTCAGATGCCACCTCACCATAGAAGTTTCTCCTTCTATAAGATTCGAGAAAACGCTCATTTTTCCCACATGTAGGCATTCTTGCACCCTAGCTATAGAGCAACCTGTGAACCCCTCGCACCCTGGCTATAGTGAAACCTGCGAGAATGGGTCATTCTCGCACCCTGCCTATATAGAAACCTGCGAACTTCCCTTTTTATAAGGTTTTTACATAGGAAAAAGCAACTTCTTTTCTCAGGAGAAGTTCTTCTCCCTTCTCTCTTTAGGAACTCAGGCCACTGACCCCTCTGAAGGTAATACATAGGTTTACATCATTAACGATCATAGGGATGACGAAAATAATGTGTAACAGAGAGCCCCCCAAAGTATGAAGTTAGAACAGAGTGATAGCTAAAATACTTTGTCGAGTGTGTGTAGGGAACAAGGAACAATCAGTCAGAAACCTACCAACAAACAAGAAAATACAGTACAATAATATATCATCGCTGAGGTAGGCATTCCCATACTCAGAATACAAATGACTCAAAGCATAAATGCCGAAATGCAAAGATCCATGTCAAGTAAGACAAGTCATGGCCACAAAACATACACTGTGGATCCATGTCAATATGACTCAAATCTGAGCATAGCCACCAAAAATACACTGTGGATATATGTGTTAAAGACTCAAATTTGAACATAGCCACCATACATACAATGTGGATCTATGCAACAGTACACTGAATATACTCCAACGCAACCTGGATCTATCAGAAAATATCTAGGGTCTTCATCTCCACCACTATATAGTATGAATCTAACCATGTGAATACATGTGTTGAAGTCGAACATGGTAGAAACCACTTGATTACCAGTCATTAGTGTATATCGTTAACAAGTGTGAGGGAAATCACCATTAATGTCAATGACTCCCAAAGTACACTAGTACAATCCAACGAATGTGAATAAATGAGTTGAAGTCGAACACTCGGTGGAATCTTCCAATCAGGGGTCAATTATGAAAACCCACTGTCAAAAGCGAGGAAACCTGCCATTGAGGCATGCAAGTTCCAAGGTACCAATTAGTTTCTAAGTCTAATTCCTAGATAATGAGTTGAAGTCGACAGGAAAATACTCGTCACAGGAGGGCCTTAATGTATCCCACATCAATGACACGAAACGAGTAACAAGATTTGATGTAGATCAGAGTAACAAGTGATTCAGGACTGACTCAGGGATAGCCAACGCAATAGAAGGATTTAAGGATGCAAAAATGGCCGATGCAATAGAAGGATTTTCGGGTTGAACATCTTTTTGAACATATTGACGACACGACAACTGTCTTGGAAATGCTGACTCAAAAACAAGGATCACAGACCAATTTGTAATCTTATAGGAGTATGATCAAGAGACAAGTAGATTTTCCAACCTAGACACAAGGCGAGTGAAAGGGTGTCATGTTCAAAAGCGACTCTTCCACAGAATACAGGTTTAGATACATTTCTCTCCCAATTTCCCCCCCACCATTTCTAGCAAGTACCTCTTTATTTTTACGCAAGCTTGAGGAGGATAACATGTGCTTGTAATGTAAGCTCATCCTTTGGACGAGTCCCTCGGAGTATGTTTAACGAACCCTAAGAAGGAGTGGTTCGGTCCCATCAAGGGTCTGTCAATGTTTGTTTAACGAGTCCAAAGATAGAAAACTCGAAGGTTTTTCAAGATTATAGAGTTTGGAGAAACACTTAAAAGAGAACTCTCTCAGTTCCTTTTTCGTAAATTAGTTCAACGAGACCGAAAAAGTGATAAACTATCGCTCATCGAACGTTTTCTTCAAATACTTTAACGAGCGTGAAAAGAACAAGATCGCTCGGCAATCTTTTCATGTTTAGAGAGTCTGAAAAGAGCTTAAAGAGGACTCCAGGGGGGTTCCTTTTTTGTATAACCTTGTTGAGCCCGAAAAAGTGATAAAAGTATGATCAATCGCATTCTCATGTATTTTCGAGTGCGAGAACGAACAAAGACTAAGCTCGGGATTGTTTTTATTTTTACACAAGCTTTAAAACAAAACAAAACTATGCTTGGGATAGATTTTATTTTTACACAAG
>JASDQU011027960.1:40714-65336 GCA_032191745.1 Picea mariana
ACAAAGCTAACCCAAGCTAACTTTCTCCATGAGAACTCCTCTCCTTTTATAAGTTGAAGAGGATAAGGTGAGGAGGTTAGGATGATCCCACTAAATCATGAAAGAGAGTAAGATCCAAACCATTCGGATGCCACCTCACCATAGAAGTTTCTCCTTCTAGAAGATTCGAGAAAACGCTCATTTTTCCCACGTGTAGGCATTCTCGCACCCTAGCTATAGAGCAACCTGCGAACCCCTCGCACCCTGGCTATAGTGCAACTTGCGAGAATGGGTCATTCTCTCACCCTTCGTATATAGAAACCTGTGAACTTCCCTTTTTATAAGGTTTTTACATAGGAAAAAGCATCTTCTTTTCTCAGGAGAAGTTCTTCTCCCTTCTCTCTTTAGGAACTCAGGCCACTGACCCCTCTGAAGGTAACAGACAGGTTTACATCATTAACGATCATAGATATGACGAAAATAATGTGTAACACATTTTGGAACACATAATTGATTACCTTTGAATAATAATCCATCCTGGATCATATATTCAATCCATTGACTTCTGTCCCTGAGAATTGGATTCTCAGATGCTTCATACGCCTCTTTGAAATCTGGATCATCTCTGTACATGTCCTTGAGGTTATCAAAACCCAATGTTTTGACTCTAAATTCCTACATCAACAAACATTTCCTGCTCAAAGCATCAACAACTTTGTTAGTAGTTCCAGAAATATGTTTAATTACAAAAGTAAAATTTTGCATATATTCAACCCATTTAACATGTCTTTGGTTCAACTTCTCCTGTTGAGTTACAAATTGCAATGCATGATTGTCACTGTACAAAACGAACTCTTTAGGAACCAAGTAGTGCCTCCACTTCTTCAGTGCTTGTATGACCGCATAAAATTATTTGTCATACGTGGAGTACTTAACCTTCGCCTCATTCAGTTTCTCACTGAAGTATGTGACTGGTCTATCGTCTTGACTCAAAACCGCTCCAATTGCAAATCCACTAGCGTTACACCTGACCTGAAACGTCTTACTGAAATCTGGAAACACCAGAATTGGATATTCAGTAATCTTTTCCTTTAATAAATTGAATCTTTTCTCTACTTCTTTTATCCAGTGAAAAGATTTATGTCTTTTCTTCACTATGTCCATCATCGGTGCGCTAATTCCGCTGAAATTTCTGATAAATTTTCTGTAGAAACTAGCCAATCCATGAAAACTTCGAACTTCAAAGATACTCTTTGGCGATGGCCAATTCTTAATCACCTCCACTTTATCTAGATCCATGTTCAACTTATCTGCAGAAATAACAAACCCCAAATAAATGAGCTCTGTCTTCATGAATGATGACTTCTTCATATTTATCAGCAACTTCTCTTGCTGCAATCTTCTCATCACTATAGCCAAATGCTTCAATTGCTTTGTTTCTGTCCTACTGAAAATCAGTATGCCGTCAAGGTACACAATGACGAATTTTCCAATGAAATTCTTCAAGACTTCATTCATCAACCTCATGAAAGTACTGGGCACATTTTTTAAACCAAATCGCATGACAAGACATTCATACAACCCTTCATTTGTCTTGAATGTTGTCTTCCATTCATCACCTTCTCTCATTCAGATTTGATGATATCCACTTTTCAAATCAATCTTTGAAAAAAATTTGGCTCCACTCAAGCAATCCATCAAATCATCCATTCTTGGCAATGGAAATCTATACCTGATGGTAATCTTGTTGATCGCTCTTGAGTCTGTACACATCCTCCAGCCTCCATTTTTCCTTGGACTGAGCACTGTTGGAACAACGCATGGAATCAAGATTTCTCTAACCAATCCTTTGTCCATTAAATCCTGGACCTGTCTCTTGACCTCTTCATTCTCCTGTGGCGTCAATCTGTACGTTGCTTTGTTTGGTAAACTAGCTCCAGGTATGAGATCAATGTGATGGCTCACACTTCTGATCGATGGAAACGAATGAGGTAGTTCGTCCACTACTATATCAACAAATTCCTATAGTAACTTCTGGATTTCCTCTGGTAAATCATCCACCCTCGTATTGGTTAAAACAATCCAAGGTTTGCTAACCACAATGAATTGTGGATCTTCCTTCTTCTTAACATCCTTAAGACGTTCCTTCCCTCTCATGAGAAGTACAATGTTGCTTACTTCAGGTTTCACCTCTTTGTCCTTAATCGGAAACAACATGTGAGTTCTCCCATCCTTCTCTAGGGTGTATGTGTTCTTTCTCCCATCACGAACCACATTCCTGTCACATTGCCACGGTCTACCCAGCAATAGATGACAAACATCCATGGGAATGACATCACACAATATCTTATCGTTATATCCCCCTATTTTAAATTCAACTAAACATTGTTTAGTGACATTTACCTGATGTCCTTTTTGTAGCCATTAAACTCTGTATGGACTTGGATGTTCAATAGTCTCTAGATGCAGCTTTTCTACCATCTCCGTAGAAATGAGATTGTCCGTGCTACCACTGTCGACGATGACCTTGCATACCCTGTCTTTGGTCTTGCAAGTAGTCCGAAAAATATTGTTCCTTTGCATTGGATTCTCCGCCTCCTTTTCTGGCATTAAGAGAACCTTCCTCATCACCAGTGATCTTCCACCTTCAGCATCCTCTGCTTCAACATTCCGCCTTTTTGCTTCGGCNCCTCTTCCTCTTCCTCTAGCGCGAGGAAAAGTGTCATTATCAGCATACTGTCCTCCTTGTTCAGCATACTTCCCTCTCTGTGAGATTCCACCTCTCTCAGGTTGAGTTTGAGGTTTCTTCTACTCTTCATTAGGCTTCTTATTCCTATCTTGGACAACTATTTTTCTTCTGGGCTCACTTCTGCCTCGTCCTCTTTGACCCTGCTTTCGGCTCAGCTTCTCTTCAGCCTTTAGAGTCATTTGATAAGCATCTTCCACCATTCGAATGGTCACTATGCTCATCTCATCCAGAATGTCATATCTCAGACCATTCATATACCTGGCAACCTTTTCATCATCACTTTCGCGATGACCTGCCTTGATGTTTAGTTTGTTGAACTCTTTAGTATACTCTTTCAAAACAAAGTAATTTGGTAATCCTTGGGAATGAATTTCACCTTCATCTTTGCGACCATTCTATCCCAACTCTTGATTTTTTGCTTACCTTTGCAGCATCTGTCATCTTGTAGTTCATCCCACCACAATGCTGCATGTCCTTTAAGTCTTGTGACAACATGTTTGACCTTTTTGTCTTCCTCGATATCTTCATAGTCAAAATACTTGTCCACAGCTCTAATCCAGTCTAGAAACTCTTCAACATCCAAGTTTCCCTCATATATTGGAATGTCCATTTTTTCTCTGGCACCCATCCTTGCAACAGCCCTGAGTAGGCGTTCATTTGCTGCATCCTCTGCTTCATGTTCAGCTTCATTTTCACTTTCGGAATCACTGAGATACCCAGCACTGACTGCGCGCCTCTACTCTATTTCCATAGCATCCATCCTAGCATGTAAGTCACGCACATCTCTTGCCTCTGGGGGATCAAGTAATTGCCTGCCCCTTCTTCTTGGCATTTCCCGTTCCTCTGGTGGATCAGGTGTTTGTCTGTTTCTTCTTCTCGACAGCATGGCTGTAAATCTTTCTTGCTCCCTCTGTCTGAAATATACAAACAAAGAAGGGCTCTTATACCAGATGGTGTAGACCCCTCCCTAGACCTGCAGGTCGGGATCCACATAGGATATTTTCTTTTCGGCCCCTGAGAGCTCGACTTTCTGTTCTATTTCCTTTTCGGGAAATCTACCCACAACAACACCTTGAGGGAATTCCTCCTTTATTTCGGGAAATCAGATTTTGTGATTTTGCGAATCCCTTGGTCGAACGCCTTACGTCTTCGACCTTCGAAACCCGAAATACTTAAACACTTGACCCTTCCTGTTGTCAATTTTGGCTTTTCGGATTTCACAAATTCGGGAGTTGCGATGTCGTGCAACTCTACTCCTTGACTCCCGAAATCTTGAAACCCGAATTACCGAAAACCCGAAATCCCCCTTTTAAGGAGATCAACGGCTGTGAACTCTCCCTTGATCCAATGGTCAGTGCTATTTCGCGTATCGGGAGTTCGATATGCCAAAGATCAAACTTTGTATCCTCTCCACCTTTCGGTCTCCAAAATCCTGAAATTTTGAAATAGTACGTCACATCGTTGTTTCAAAAACTCGACGAGAAGTCTCCTGTCCTTCCACGTGTCGCCTCCTCTTAATCTTGTTCCGAAAACTTAAGCTTGTTTCTCCTTGTTGTTTTCCATAAATCTCAACAAGAAGCCTCCTGTCCTTCCATGTGTCACTTTCTCCTTGTTTTGGATTTTCTCCTCTACTATATCCGGAACTCTCTCCCTCGAGACTTCTGAAACCTCGAATTTGAACCTTCCACTTCTCTGCTCTACACTGATGAGAATCCTTTTGGACTTCGGGTACTTGATGTGTCAAGACCCAAACTTGCAACTCGGACTTACGAAGTCCGAAACTCTAAAATGATCTGACGGCCCCATACATATTGATCAACGATTGACATTAATCTAGGCTATCTAAAGGATGGCTCTGTCCTGACCATTATCCCTCTCACAGCTTCCGCAGATCCAATGATCCCTACTGTTTCGAGATTCTCCTTGAAGAATTTCGACCGTCCGAACTTTTCTTCAAAGAACTTCGGTTCTAACTTGGCCTCTACAAGATGACCAAAGACTCCTCTTCTACTCTTCAACACCTTGAGAGCGCGAACTCTCCCGAGCTCCCTTTCTCGAACTCAAATCTCCTATGAGATTTCTGCACGCACTCCTTGCGACACCCTTCAAATACATCTAAGTATTTGAGTTCTTTTGACTTTGTGCAACTCCCTACGACAGTAGTCTTCAACTCTCTCTTTGGTTGATAAGTTCTAAACTTCCAACTAGCCTGCGCACACCTTGCACGGCTTCTGTGCTAGACTTGCACTTCTGCGGGAAATGAGAACAACGGTATCCCTCCTGAGCTTTTAGAGATGAACTCTGAACCCGTCAATGCACTCCTTGCAGACGTTCCACTGCACTCCTTGCAGGAAATTTTACTCAAGAAGAGAAACAATTGAAACTCATTTCCTTACTCTCTCAGACTTCAAATACTCAACATGAAATCATACATACATAGCATAAAAGCAAATGTAAAACAGAAAGAGTAAAACAACCATGACCATAAAATTCAACATGTATACACAGAAAGCATTAGAACACCATGAGTCTAAATCAAAGCTTCATATATTAATCTCAGAACTTCTGTACATGGGCTCTTCTACACAGCTCTCTGCTTCTTCTCTTCTCTATGCTCTCTTCTCAATTGATAATGTTGCTAATGTTACAAATGATACAGTATGCGGGTGTCTATAGTTGGTTTTCCCTCCTACGCTCTAAACTATCTAATCTACATTTAAATCTACCTACTTACATTAACTACTTATAAATACCTTTACACCTACTACAGATGAAAGCAACCGCTCAAGATCTGTTTACAACATCTAAGTGTGCTTCCTCTTAACTATTACATTAATGTTTTACATCCAAACTTTCAAAACAATTCAGACATTTTCAACATGTGCCAAAAATGAAATGGCGTTTGTCCCACGCTCGCTTGCTGCTGACAATGCTCTTGCATCATACTCCCTCACTTGAAAATTTTCATGAACTCCTGTTCATGAGCTCTTGCACAGTCTGCTTGTGCTTTTGAATGTCTGCTTCATTCTCCTAGCTGGCATCTTCAACTGGATGTCCCTTCCATTTGACCAAGTATTCGAAATACTCTTTTCTCCTGGTCCGCTTGCTGACTCTCTTGTCAAGTATACACTCCATCTGTGGCTTTCCAGCTACAGGCATTTGTTTAACCCACTGAACCTTTGTCTGTTCATTGTCTGCTCCTACTTCTTTAGCTCTGTAAGGGTACAAATCTGAGATGTTGAATATCGGTGAAATTCCGATCCCATCGAGTAATTCGATCTCATATGCATTTGCCCCGAATTTCCTTATGATCTTACATGGTCCAATATTCTTCATTTTTAGTTTGTTATATGTTCCTCTTGGGAACCTTTCCTTTCTCAGATGTGCAAGAATCAAATCAACAACTTCAAATTGAAGTTCTCTTATGTGTTGATCTGCTCTGTGCTTGTACTCTTGGCTCGATTTCTGCAATCACTCCTTCACTTGGATGTGAAGTTCTTTCATTGCCACTGCAAAATCTTCTGCACTAGCACTTCTAGTTTCATTCTGTTCTAAATCTTTCAATTCAGAAACTCCCCTGGGTTGCATTCCATAAACAACCTGAAATGGACTCTGCTCTGTGCTTCTATTGATCCAATCATTGTAAGCAAATTCCACCTGTGATAGAATGTGATCCCACTGACTGTGGTGTTCAGTCACTAGGCTCCTTAGTAAATCTCCCAAGCTTCTGTTCACAACTTTGGTTTGCCCATCCGTCTGAGGATGATAAGATGAGCTAAAAGACAACTTTGTCCCTAGCTTCTTCCATAAGGTCCTCCAAAAATGTCCCATGAACTTGGTGTCTCAATTTGAAACTATACTCCTTGGTAAGTCATGAAGTCTGACAACTTTTTTGAAAAACAGGTTCGCGTTATGAGTCGCGTCACTGGTTTTCTGACATGGTATGAAATGCGCCATTTTTGAAAATTTGTCCACTACCACAAAGATTTAATCAAACCTTCTTTTCATTCTTGGCAATCCCAACACAAAATCCATTCTCACTGCATCTCACGGCCTCTCTGGTATGGGTAACGGCTGATATAACCTTGTGTTCTGTTTTCTTCCCTTTGTGTGCTGACAAATTCTGCATCTTTCCACAAATCGTTTGACATCTGCTTTCATTCCTGGCCAAAAATATGAGCCATTCAACTTTGAAAACATCTTATCAAGACCGAAGTATGCGGCCAATCCTCTACTATGCTTTTCCTTCTACAGATTCTTCCTCATGGAGCATTTTGGAACACATAATTGATTACCTCTGAATAATAATCCATCCTGGATCATATATTCAATCCATTGACTTATGTCCCTGAGAATTGGATTCTTAGATGCTTCATACGCCTCTTTGAAATCTAGATCATCTCTGTACATGTCCTTGAGGTTATCAAAACCCAATGTTTTGACCCTAAATTCTTGCATCAGCAAACATTTCCTGCTCAAAGCATCAACAACTTTGTTAGCAGTTCTAGAAATATGTTTAATTACAAAAGTAAAATTCTGCATATATTCAACCCATTTAGCATGTCTTTGGTTCAACTTCTCCTGTTGAATTACAAACTGCAATGCATGATTGTCACTGTACAAAACGAACTCTTTAGGAACCAAGTAGTGCCTCCACTTCTTCAGTGCTTGTATGACCGCATAAAATTCTTTGTCATACGTGGAGTACTTAACCTTCGCCTCATTTAGTTTCTCACTGAAGTATGCGACTGAACTATCGTCTTGGCTCAAAACTGCTCCTATTGCAAATCCACTAACATCACACCTGACTTGAAACGTCTTACTGAAATCTGGCAACACCAGAATTGGATGTTCAGTAATCTTTTTCTTTAATAAATTGAAGCTTTTCTCTACTTCTTCTGTCCAGTGAAAAGATTTATGTCTTTTCTTCACTGTGTCCATCATCGGTGCGCTAATTCCACTGAATTTCTCGATGAATTTTCTGTACAAACTAGCCAATCCATGAAAACTTCCAACTTCAAAGATACTCTTTGGTGATGGCCAATTCTTAATCACCTCCACTTTATCTAGATCCATCTTCAACTTATCTGCAAAAATAACAAACCCCAAATAAATGAGCACTGTCTTCATGAATGATGACTTCTTCATATTTATCAGCAACTTCTCTTGCTGCAATATTCTCATCACTATAGCCAAATCCTTCAAGTGCTCTGTTTCTGTCTTACTGAAAATCGGTATGTCGTCAAGGTACACAATCACGAATTTTCCAATGAAATCCCTTAAGACTTCATTCATCAACCTCATGAAAGTACCGGGCACATTTGTTAAGCCAAATGGCATGAATAGTCATTCATACAACCCTTCATTTGTCTTGAATGTTGTCTTCCATTCATCACCTTCTCTCATTCGGATTTGATGATATCCACTTTTCAAATCAATCTTTGAAAAAAATTTCACTCCACTCAAGCAATCCATCAAATCATCCATTCTTGGAAATGGAAATCTATACCTGATGGTAATCTTGTTGATCGCTCTTGAGTCTGTACACATCCTCCAGCCTCCATCCTTCTTTGGACTGAGCACTGCTAGAACAACGCATGGACTCAAGCTTTCTCTAACCAATCCTTTGTCCATTAAATCCTGGACCTGTCTCTTGACCTCTTCATTCCCCTATGGTGTAAATATGTACGTTGCTTTGTTTGGTAAACTAGCTCCAGGTATGAGATCAATGTGATGACTCACACTTTTGATCGGTGGCAACGAACGAGGTAGTTTGTCCACTACTATATCATCAAATTCCTCCAGTAACTTCTGGATTTCCTCTGGTAAATCATCCACCCTCATATTGGTTAAAACAATCCGAGGTTTTCTAACCACAATAAATTGTGGATCTTCCTTATTCTTAACCTCCTTAATAAGTTCCTTCCCACTCATGAAAAGTACAATGTTGCTTACTTCAGGTTTCACCTCTTTGTCCTTAATCAACAACAACATGTGAGTTCTCCCATTCTTCTCTAGGGTGTATGTGTTCTTTCTCCCATCATGAACCACATTTCTGTCATATTGCCACGGTCTACCCAGCAATAGATGACAAACATCCATGGGATTGACATCACACAATATCTTACCGTTATATCCCCCTATTTTAAATTCAACTAAACATTGTTTAGTGACATTTACCTGATGTCCTTTTTGTAGCCATGAAACTCTGTATGGACTTGGATGTTCAATAGTCTCCAGCTCTAACTTTTCTACCATCTCTGTAGAAACGAGATTGTTCGTGCTATAACTGTCCACGATGACCTTGCATACCCTGTCTTTGGTCTTGCAAGAAGTCAGAAAAAGATTGTTCCTTTACACTAGATTCTCCGCCTCCTTTTTTGGCATTAAGAGAACCTTCCTCATCACCAGTGATCTCCCGCCTTCAGCATCCTCTGCTTCAACATTCCGCCTTTGTGCTTCGAAAATGTGAGTCTCACCACCTTCTTTCTTCTTATCTAGACATTCATAAGACTTATGTCCATTCTTTCCGCATGTGAAGCATTTTATTACTCCACCTCTGCCTCTTCCTCTTCCTCTAGCGTGAGGAAAAGTGTTATTATCAGCATATTGTCCTCTATGTTTGGCATACTGCCCTCTCTGTGAGATTCCACCTCTCTCAGGTTGAGGTTGAGGTTTCTTCCACTTTTCCTTAGGCTTCTTATTCTTATCTTGGACAACTGTTTTGCCTCTGGGTTGACTTCTGCCTCGTCCTCTTTGACCCTGCTTTCGACTTAGCTTCTCTTCAGCCTTTAGAGCCATCTGATAAGCATTTTCCACCATTCGAATGGTCACCATGCTCATCTCATCCTGAATGTCGTATCTCAGACCATCCATATACCTGGCAACCTTTTCATCATCACTTTCGCGACGACCTGCCCTGATGTTTAGTTTGTAGAACTCTTCAGTATACTCTTTCACTAACATCAGTTTCTGTCTCAAATTCTGCATCCTTAGAAACACAGTAATTTGGTAATCCCTGGGAATGAATTTCACCTTCATCTTTGCAACCATTCTATCCCAACTCTTGATTTTCTGCTTACCTTTGCAGCGTCTGTCAGCTTGTAGTTCATCCCACCACAATGCTGCATGTCCTTTAAGTCTTGTGACAACATGTTTGACCTTTTTGTCTTCCTCGACATCTTCAAAGTCAAAATACGTGTCCATAGCTCTAATCCAGTCTAGAAGCTCTTCAACATCCAAGTTTCCCTCATATACTGGAATGTCCATTTTTTCTCTTACACCCATCCTTGCAAAATCCCTGAGTAGGTGTTCATTTGCTGCATCCTCTGTTGCAGCTTCTTCTGCTTCATGTTCGGCTTTATTTTCACTTTCGGAATCACTAAGATCCCCAGCACCGACTGTGCACCTCTGCGCTATTTCCATAGCATCCATCATAGCATGTAAGTCATGCACATCTCTTGCCTTTGGGGGATCAGGTAATTGCCTGCCCCTTCTTCTTGGCATTTCCCGTTCCTCTGGTGGATCGAGTGTTTGTCTGTTTCTTCTTCTCGGTGGCATGGCTGTAAATCTTTCTTTCTCCCTCTGTCTAAAATATAAAAATAGAGAAGGGATTTGATACCAGATGGTGCAGACCCCTCCCCAAACCCGCAGGTCGGGATCCGCATAGGATCTTTTCTTTTCGGCCCCTGAGAGCTCAACTGGCTCTTCTATTTCCTTTTTGGGAAATCTACCCACAACAACACATTGAGGGAATTTCTCCTTTATTTCAGGATATCTAATTTCACGATTTCGTGAATCCCTCAGTCGAGCGCCTTACCTCTTCGACCTCTGAAACCCGAAATACTTAAACACTTGACCCTTCCTGATGTCAATTTCATCTTTTCGGCTTTCGCAAATTCGGGAGTTGTGATATCCTGCAACTCTACTCCTCGACTCCCAAAACCCAAATTACCAAAATCCCAAAATCCCCCTTTTAAGGAGATCAACGGCTGTGAACTCTCCCTTGATCCAACAGTCAGCGCTATTTCACGTATTGGGAGTTCAATATGCCAAAGCTCGAACTTTGTATCTTCTCCCTCTTTCGGTCTCCGAAATCCCAAAATTCTGAAATAGTACGTCACCTCATTGTTTCACAAACTTGACGGGAACACTCCTGTCCTTCCACGTGTCGCCTCCTCTTCGTTTCGAGTTTTCTCGCTTACTGTGTCCTGATCTCTCTCCCTCGAGACTTCTAAAACCTTGAACTCTAAAGTTCCAAAAACTTAAGCTTGTTTCTCCTTATTGTTTTCCATAAATCTCGACAAGAAGCCTCCTGTCCTTCCACATGTCGCTTTCTCCTTGTTTTGGATTTTCTCCTCTACTATATCCCGAACTCTCTCCCTCAAGACTTCTGAAACCCCGAACTCTGACCTTCCACTTCTCCACTCTCCACTGATGAGAATCCTTTCGGACTTCGGATACTTGATGTGTCAAGACCCAAACTTGCAACTCAGACTTCCGAAGTCTGAAACTCCAAAATGATCTGACAGCCCCAGAAATCTTGATCAACGGTTGACGTTAATCTAGGCTATCTAAACGATGGCTCTATCCTGACCGTTATCCCTCTCACATCTTCCGCAGATCCAACGATCCCCGCTGTTTCGTTATTCTCCTCGAAGAATTTCGACCGTCCGAACTTTTCCTCAAAGAACTCCGGTTCTAACTTGGCCTCTACATGATGACCAAAGACTTCTCTTCTGCTCTTCAACACCTTGAGGGTGCGAACTCTCCTGAGCTTCCTTTCTCGAACTCAAATCTACTATGACATTTCTGCACGTACTCCTTGCGACACCCTCCAAATACATCTAAGTATATAGTTCTTTTGACTCTGTGCAACTCCCTGCGACAGTAGTCTTCAACTCTCTCTTTGGTTGATAAGTTCTGAACTTTCAACCAGCTTGCGCACACCTTGCACAGCTTCTGTGCCTAACTTGCACTTCTGCGTGAAATGAGAACAATGGTATCCCTCCTGAGCTTTCAAAAATGAACTCTGAACCTGTCAACGCACTCCTTGCGGACGCTCCACTGCACTTCTTGCAGAAAGTTTTACTCAAGAAGAGAAACAACTGAAACTCATTTCGTTACTCTCTCAGACTTCAAATACTTAACATGAAATCAAACATACATAGCATAAAATCAAATGTACAACAGAAAGAGTAAAACAACCATGAGCATAACATTCAACATGTATTCATAGAAAGCATTAGAACACCATGAGTCTGAATCAAAGCTTCATACATTAATCTCAGAACTTCTGTACATGGGCTCTTCTACACAGCTCTTTGCTTCTTCTCTTCTCTATGCTCTCTTCTCAATTGATAATGTTGCTAATGTTATAAATGATACAGGATGAGGGTGTCTATAGTCGATTTTCCCTCCTACGCTCTAAACTATCTAATCTACATTTAAATATACCTACTTACATTAACTGCCTATAAATGCCTCTAAACCTACTACAGATGAGAAAAACTGCTCAAGATCTGTTTACAATATCTAAGTGTGCTTCCTCTTAACTATTACATTAATGTTTCGCATCCAAACTTTCAAAACAATTCAAACATTTTCAACATGTGCCAAAAATGAAATGGCGTTGGTCCCATGCTCGCTTGCTGCTGGCAATGCTCCTGCATCATACTCCCTCGCTTGAAAATTTTCATGAAATCATCTTCATGAGATCTTGCACAGTCTGCCCTTGCTTTTGAATGTCTACTTCATTCTCCTAGCTGGCATCTTCAACTGGATGTCCATTCCATTTGACCAAGTATTCGAAATACTCTTTTCTCCTGGTCCTCTTGCTGACTCTCTTGTCAAGTATACTCTCCATCTATGGCTTTCCAGTTACAGGCATTCGTTTAACCCACTGAACCTTTGTCTGTTCACTGTCTGCTCCTACTTCTTCATCTCTGTAAGGGTACAAATTTGAGATGTTGAATATCGGTGAAATTTCAATCCCATCGGGTAGTTCGATCTCATATGCATTTGCCCCAAATTTCCTTATGATCTTACATGGTCCAATCTTCTTCATTTTTAGTTTGTTATATGTTCCTCTTGGGAACCTTTCCTTTCTCAGATGTGCAATAATAAAATCACCAACTTCAAATTGAAGTTCTCTTCTGTTTTGATCTGCTCTGCGCTTGTACTCTTGGCTCGAGTTCTGTAATCGCTCCTTCACTTGGCTGTGAAGTTCTTTCATTGCCACTGCAAAATCTTCTGCACTAGCACTTCTAGTTTCATTCTATTATGAATCTTTCAATTCAAAAACTCCCCTGGGTTGCATTCCATAAACAACCTAAAATGGACTCTGCCCCGTGCTTTTATTGATCGAATCATTGTAAGAAAATTCCGCCTGTGGAAAAATGTGATCCCACTGACTGTGGTGTTCAGTCACTAGGCTCCTTAGTAAATCTCCCAAGCTTCAGTTCACAACTTCGGTTTGCCCATTCGTCTGAGGATGACAAGCTGAGCTAAAAGACAACTTTGCCTCCAGCTTCTTCCATAAAGTCCTCCAGAAATGTCCCACGAACTTGGTGTCTCAATCTAAAACTATACTCCTTGGTAAGCCATGAAGTCTGACAACTTCTTTGAAAAACAGGTTCGCGATATGAGTCGCATCACTGGTTTTCTGACATGGTATGAAATGTGCCATTTTCAAAAATTTGTCCACTACCACAAAGATTGAATCAAATCCTCTTTCCATTCTTGGCAATTCCAACACAAAATCCATACTCACTGCATCCCACAACATCTCTAGTGTGGGTAACCACTGATATAACCCTGTGTTCTATTTTCTTCCCTTTGTGTGCTGACAAATTCTCCATCTGTCCACAAATATTTTGACATCTGCTCTCATTCCTAGCCAAAAATATGAGCCATTCAACTTTGAAAACGTCTTATCATGACCGAAGTGTCTGGCCAATGCTCCACTGTTCTTTTCCTTCAACAAATTCTCCCTCATGGAGCATTTTGGAACACATAATTGATTACCTCTGAATAATAATCCATCCTGGATCATATATTCAATCCATTGACTTTTGTCCCTGAGAATTGGATTCTCAGATGCTTCATATGCCTCTTTGAAATCTAGATCATCTCTGTACATGTCCTTGAGGTTATCAAAAGCCAATGTTTTGACTCTAAATTCCTGCATCAACAAACATTTCCTGCTCAAAGCATCAACAACTTTGTTAGCAGTTCCAGAAATATGTTTAATTACAAAAGTAAAATTCTACATATATTCAACCCATTTAACATGTCTTTGGTTCATCTTCTCCTGTTGAGTTACAAATTGCAATGCATGATTGTCACTGTACAAAAAAAACTCTTTAGGAACCAAGTAGTGCCTCCACTTCTTCAGTTCTTGTATGACCACATAAAATTCTTTGTCATACGTGGAGTACTTAACCTTCGCCTCATTCAGTTTCTCACTGAAGTATGCGACTGGTCTATCGTCTTGGCTCAAAACTGCTCCTATTGCAAATCCACTAGTGTCACACCTGACCTGAAATGTCTTACTGAAATCTGGCAACACCAGAATTGGATGTTCAGTAATCTTTTCCTTTAATAAATTGAATCTTTTCTCTGCTTCTTCTGTCCAGTGAAAAGATTTATGTCTTTTCTTCACTGTGTCCATCATCGGTGCGCTAATTCCACTGAAATTCCTGATGAATTTTCTGTAGAAACTAGCCAATCCATGAAAACTTTGAACTTCAAAGATACTCTTTGGCGATGGCCAATTCTTAATCACCTCCACTTTATCTGGATCCATCTTCAACTTATCTGCAGAAATAAAAAACCCCAAATAAATGAGCTCTTTCTTCATGAATGATGAATTCTTCATATTTATCAGCAACTTCTCTTGCTGCAATCTTCTCATCACTATAGCCAAATGCTTCAAGTGCTCTGTTTCTGTCCTACTGAAAATCAGTATGTCGTCAAGGTACACAATGACGAATTTTCCAATGAAATCCTTCAAGACTTCATTCATCAACCTCGTGAAAGTACTGGGCGCATTTGTTAAGCCAAATGGCATGACAATCCATTCATACAACCCTTCATTTGTCTTGAATGTTGTCTTCCATTCATCACCTTCTCTCATTCGGATTTGATGATATCCACTTTTCAAATCAATCTTTGAAATTTTTTTGGCTCCACTCAAGCAATCCATCAAATCATCCATTCTTGGAAATGGAAATCTATACATGATGGTAATCTTGTTGATCGCTCTTGAGTCTGTACACATCCTCCAGCCTCCATCTTTTTTTGGACTAAGCATTGTTGGAACAACACATGGACTCAAGCTTTCTCTAACCAATCCTTTGTCCATTAAATCCTAGACCTATCTCTTGACCTCTTCATTCTCCTGTGGCGTCAATCTGTACGCTACTTTGTTTGGTAAACTAGCTCCAGGTATGAGATCAATGTGATGACTCACACTTTTGATCGGTGGCAACGAACGAGGTAGTTTGTCCACTACTATATCAGCAAATTCTTCGAGTAACTTTTGGATTTCCTCTGGTAAATCATCCACCCTCATATTGGTTAAAACAATCTGAGGTTTTCTAACCACAATGAATTGTGGATCTTTCTTATTCTTAACCTCCTTAAGAAGTTCTTTCCCACTCATGAGAAGTACAGTGTTGCTTACTTCAGGTTTCACCTCTTTGTCCTTAATCGGCAACAACATGTGAGTTCTCCCATTCTTCTCTAGGGTGTATGTGTTATTTCTCCCATCATGAACCACATTCCTGTCATATTTCCACAGTCTACCCAACAATAGATGACAAACATCCATGGGAATGACATCACACAATATCTTACCGTTATATTCCCCTATTTTAAATTCAACTAAACATTGTTTAGTGACATTTACCTGATGTCCTTTTTGTAGCTATGAAACTCTGTATGGACTTGGATGTTCAATAGTCTCCAGCTCTAGCTTTTCTACCATCTCCGTAGAAACGAGATTTTACGTGCTACCACTGTCCATGATGACCTTGCATACCCTGTCTTTGGTCTTGCAAGTAGTCCGAAAAAGACTGTTCCTTTGCACTGGATTATCGGCCTCCTTTTCTGGCATTAAGATAACCTTCCTCATCACCAGTGATATTCCACCTTCAACATCCTCTGTTCAAACCAACTTGCGCACACCTTGCACGGCTTATGTGCCTGACTTGCACTTCTGTGGGAAATGAGAACAACGGTATCCCTTCTGAGCTTTCAGAGATGAACTCTGAACCCATCAACACACTCCTTGCGGACACTCCACTACACTCCTTGTAGGAACTTTTACTCAAGAATAGAAACAATTGAAACCCATTTCCTTACTCTCTCAGACTTCAAATACCCAACATGAAATCATAAATACATAGCATAAAAGAAAATGTACAATAGAAAGAGTAAAACAACCATGAGCATAACATTCAACATGTATACACAAAAAGCATTAGAACACCATGAGTCTGAATCAAAGCTTCATATATTAATCTTAGAACTTCTCTACATGGGATCTTCTACACAGCTCTCTGCTTCTTCTCTTCTCTATGCTCTCTTCTCAATTGATAATGTTGCTAATGTTACAAATGATACAGGATGAGGGTGTTTATAGTTGGTTTTCCCTCCTACGCTCTAAACTGTCTAATCTGCATTTAAATCTACCTACTTACATTAACTACCTATAAATGCCTCTACACCTATTACAGATGAGAGCAACAGCTCAAGATCTGTTTACAATATCTAAGTGTGCTTTCTCTTAACGATTACATTAATGTTCCGCATCCAAACTTTCAAAACAATTCAAACATTTTCAACATGTGCCAAAAATGAAATGGCGTTTGTCCCACGCTCGCTTGCTGTTGGCGATGCTCCTGCATCATTATGAAATTCAATTAGAAAAAATATGACTTAGAAGTTGGGCAGTGTGTGTATGGTGTCTTGATGCAGAAGTAGTAAGGGCACGAAGATGACTGGGCAGTGAATATGGTTTTGATTGGTTGCATGGAGAGAGTGACTTAGATGGAGTTTTTCATATCGCAGAGTTGAGTTCAAGACTTGGTGCGAACAATCTGGTTACACCTTGTCAATACATGTCTCTGTTGGGATTCACCATATATAGTTTTTGGCTTATGTTGTTGCATACCTTGGGTTGTAGCGACATGTTGATGTGATATTTTCTATTGTGGAGCTTGGTGCCTTGATGACGAAGATAACTAAGGTGCAGATATATAGTTCAGTCAAGATCGGGTGACTTGGATGCGTCATTACTCGTAACTTAGCAATATTTTAGATGGGGATGAACTTACTCTTGAGCCATATCAAGGAGGTTCATTTCGAAATCAGACATGGTGGTTTGGGTTGATTTGTAGACCCGCGATAACATGATGACTTGGGGGTTGTTGGAGATGTTGTGAATGAGCATGATTGTTTCAATTTCTTTACAAGATCTGAGTTGTTACGATGGGTTCTTTGGAGGGAGATGGGAAGACTTGGTGAAGGATGTTGGTTCTGGAGCTTGATTATATTCTTGATTCCTAGGTTTGTTTTAGTCACGTTTGGATTGCATTTCCTAAGATGGGGGTGTGGGGGGGCTTGCCCCCCACTATTTTCGCTGCCCTCTTGGTGGGGGATTCAAGGGAAACACCCCTGAAGCGAATTTTTGGGAAAAATTGCCTTTGAAAATATTGTAATTTCATAGTCAAATTGGACCGTTCATTATAAGGTCACGATCTGACGGTAGAAGTTATGTTAGGGATTTTTCTCCGAGAAGGAAACTCTCTTTTTTATGAGGGAATTGTATTGCAGTTGGGAATGAGTGTGAATATTGTATTCTGAGAGAGGAGACTGTGAGAGAAAGAAGAGGAAGTTGCAATGAGTGTGTTGTAGGTTGTATCCCTTCATTTTGTTGGATAATAAAAGGAAGGACCTGAAAATTTCTCCGGTGAACGTAGCCCACACTAAGTGAACCACGTATATCTGTGTCTCTATTGTATTGTGTATATTTTGTGTTTTATTTCATCATTTATTTTATTTTATTACTCGACGATCTTGTTTTTTCTAACAAAGGACAAGGGAGACCTATTTCTACCACAGACTTGAGGGAGTTCCAAGTACTTCGATCTTCATTGGAGTCACAAAACAGTTTGGAGTTCCCTAGTTGTTGGACATTTTCTAGGATGACCCACATTTTACTTTAGATTTCCAATAAAACCCTGCAAACCATCGACCCTTCCGGGGACTAGAAGGAAACACTACGCACATAATGCACAATGCAGTCTCACCCGAGATAGCTTATGGGTGACTACATGACCCAAATGTTTGCAATATTGGAAGGAAGACTTATATGGGTATGAGAGACATTCTTTATACCTCAAAACACATCATATGTATTATTCTATTACATCAACACATCATTACATATCATATCTACCATTCAATAATCAATTCCAATAATTTAGGGTTTATTCTGCAATAATTATCCTGGTTACTCTATTGTGCGCTGCATTTTACTACTAACAGATTAATCCATCCATCATAACTTAAACATTTTCAAGAAATAACATAATCATTCCACATAGTGACACAACCTTTACCATGGTTCACCCCCCTGGGCTATGCCCACAAAGATTTGACTTTCTTGGCTCTTTTATTATTTTGCATCAAAGTTATAGCATTCCACGCATTACATTTGAGGATGACAAAATCGCAATAAGATCCACATCTCATGAATTACAACCTTACCCTCAATTACAATGTTTGATATACCATACCTTTGTCTCTTTTTTCATATCTCTATGTTTGTATCTCAATATCTCCATATATATCTACACTATCTCACAACACATATTTATATTTTAAAAAGGGGTTAATTACCTGTTACAAAATTGACAAAAACCCTAACCCACTAACCCTAGGTGGATTAGATTTGTCCACTTTCTAACTCCTTGATTGTAGCTATTCCAAAATCCAATTGTTTTCCTCGTTGATCTGCATCTTTTGTCCTTTATTTGACTTTTGTAGTTTCTCGACGCTAATTTTCCGTGTTTTCCAGTGCATGCTCCTTCTTTGGTCCGTTTCCTAACTACCTTCATTTATTACCACACTCACATGTGGCTCGTGGCTCCAACACTCACATGTGGCTCGTCCCAAGCTACTAAAGTAGTTGGTGCTTCATGTACTGATTTCTCGAGCACCTGAAACCTGTTGTAATTTATTCAACTTGAGATTTTATCTGTGCACTCTTTTCTGCTATAGTCTCCACAATCTGTGCAGTAATGTGTTCCTTCAATAGTTCCCCACTCTCCAAATGAGAATGACATGAAGGTAGAAATATAATCGAGATTATAACATTTATCCAGATTATTTTGAGAACAACATGAAGGTAGAAATATAATCGATATATAACACCGAAATACACAAAAATATATAAGAGAACACATAAATATAGTGAAACCCAACTTCTATTACTGAATAAGATAGAAAAACATTGTAGAACACAAAATGGAAAAATGGGGTAGCCTATCTCTAAAAAGAAAGAGATGTTGGCTATGCTTTATTCACAAGAAGCTTTACATCACACTCCATTGCCTGCTTAAAGGGCCTCCTTCACCTCAACTATATATGAGAGAGTGAGAGGAGAAAAATTCCCATGATGCATGTGGGATAAATTGGACTAAGTTTATAAAATTCCATAGGCATGCAAAATACTAGGCCTTCCCGGGCGGTCACCCATCCCAGTACTACTCTAGCCCAAGCGCGTTTAACTACGGAGTTCTAATGGGATCAAATGTATTAACACTATGTTGTAGGAATGTACATAACCCCATTACATGATGTATGTAATTAACAAATGAAGATGAAATTACATTCCATTCCCCATCAAAAGGGTGAATGTCATTGTTTATCAAAACCATAGGCTCAAAATAATGATTCAGTGAAAAAGGTGGATGGCCACCGAGATACATATGGATCATTCATCCCCCCTTAGGAATAAATGGTCCCCGTTGCATCAAGTTCCCTTGGGACACGAAGAGACTTCTGCTAAATCTGAAGCTTGGTGCGTTGCTTGCCTTGCTGAAGAAGTTGTCCTCCTTAACTTGTTGAAGGTTGTCATGAACTTGTTTCTGGAGGGGTTGAATCCGTTCAACCAATCTAGCTTCATGATCTACCTGAGTGTGGGAGGACTTTGTCGGGGAAGATGTAGCATGAAGAGTATGAAGGATTATGTTATAACCTTGCTTGATTGGGCAGTGTGGAGGCACCCCCGCAGGTGCAACAAGAACATCTTGGTACTCTTCTACAATCCTGTCGATCTGCTTCTGCTAGATAGAAAGGTCTTGAGTTGAGGCTACAGTGGTTGCAGTGTCCTTCTCTTCACCTTCTAATCGGATTGTGAAGAGGCTAAACTTTGTAGTAAGAGAGATTACTTTGTGTCATTGTTTTGGTGGGACAATAGCTTAAAATACCTCGGGTATCTTGTATAGTTGACCCCCCAGAGTAACAATGACGCTACGGGGTCGAGACTCATAAATAGCATGACCCCTCCACATATATGGTTGGCATAATAGAACATCACAGACTTCCAGTGGAGCAACATCACATAATACCTCATCCTTTAAGGGCTTTATGCCATAGGACAGGCAACATTGTTGGTTGAAATGAAGATCTTGACCTTGGAGAAGCCACCCGATGTTGTATGGCTACGGGTGTGGTGTTGTTGGAAAATCCAACTGCTTGACAACCTCTGCTGAGATGATGTTCTTTTGGCTTCCGCTATCAACAATAAAATGTAGTGGGGTCCCCTTCACCCACATCTTTGAATGGAAGAGTCGCTCCCCCTCATAGGGATCCTCTTCTGGTTGGATTATTGTAATTGCGATAGTAACAGTGAGTTTTGCATCAATGATTTGTATCCTTTTATCATTTTCTGAATCAGGGTCCAAGTCGGGGTTTGGATCTTTATCTTTGAGCTCGACCACCAATGACTTTATTGAGCGAAATTCATCAGTTTTTTGCCAAGGGCTATTGTGTAACTCACACCACTTTCCAGTGTCTTTCTTAGACTTCCCATTACCAGGTGTATTTCTTAGACTTTTGTCTATTGTGTCTCACCACCTATGTTCACATAGAACGTGCAAGGCAATGATGGTTGAGTCACCGTGAAATAAAAAAATGTATTTACTTCAGAGTTGTAAAAATTGTTGATTGCATGTAAATGGGCATATGTCTATAAGACCTAGATAGGCATGCGTACCCCTAGTTTATGAGGTCACCTATGAAAATTCTAAACATAGATTTAGGTAGATTGAATATGTGGGGGGGAGCATGTATGTTGGGTTAACCTTGACTCAGTGAAATAATTAATGAGTCAAATATGTTTTTTAGGTCAAAGTAGGTGGTTTTTCGGGTCCATGTTTTTTGGGCATCCCGTGGTATTGTGTCCGTGAATTGCATGCAATGAAGCCTATAAAAGGCTTGGTGAACTCCATTGTAAATGGGCCTGGAGGTAAGCGGTGAAGACTTACTTGGCCAGTTTGGCCGGATTTGTTCAAAGTTGTTCGAATGCAAAGTTCGAGGTGGAGCAGTGTGTCTAGTTTAGAAAGGTGGGTCTGTAGAAAGGTCGATGTGTTGGCAGATCAATCAAGTGTATGAGAATATATGATGAAGGTAAGTTCATATCCATGGAACTTGGAAAGTATTTCAAGGAAGTTGGGATCGAATAGGCATGTTCAATGCCAAGTTGTAGCAATAGTTATGAACAAAAGTGGTTGTGCTACCTAGTAACTCAGTCACCATCGGTTGAAAAAGAAGGAAAGTTTGAGGTGGAGAAATTCGGTGGTAAGAATAGCTTTGTGCTATGGAATCTTAAGATGTAGGATGTGCTTGTGCAACAAGGATTGCAAAAAGAGTTGGCTGGAAATTCAAAGAAACCAGCAAGCATGACAGATGAGGAATGGGAGGATTTGGATGCAAGACCCTCAATACTATTTGTTTGTGTCTGGAAGATGAGGGGTTATTTAACATCGATGAAGAGATGACAACAACAAGTTTGTGGACCAAACTGGAGAGTCTGTATATGCCAAAGAACTTGTCAAACAAAATCTTCTTAAAGAGGCATTTGTACATCTTGCGGATGAAAGAAGGTACGAAAATTGATGATCACATGAATGTTTTCAATACTTTGATTTTTCAATTAACTAGTATGGAAGTAAAGTTCGAAGATGAGGACAAGGAGGTTATACTATTGTGTTCCTTTCCTAAGTCTTGGCATCATCTGGTCACAATTGTGTGGTTTAACACAACAAAAGCCATTGATTATGACATTGTTGTGGTCGGAGCTTTGTTGTCTGAGGAGATGAGGAAAATATCCAGTAAAGAAACCCCAACAACAGAATAAATGGTGGTCATAGGTTGATCTATAGAAGGAGGGAAAGATCAGAAATTTACAGCCAGGTCTAAGTCAAAAGACAGTAAGGGTAAGGAAAAATGTTGGTTTTGTGGAAAATAAGGGAATCTCAAGAAGGGTTGTTGGAAAATAGAACAAGCATCCAAAGAGGACTCCACAAAAGAAGAAAATTCAGCTGCATGTATGGTTGATGAAGTTGTGTCTGTCTATTGTGTCTCTCCACCTGTGTTCACATAGAAGGTGCAGGGTGGTGATGGTTGAGTCACCGTGAAATTAAAAAAAAAAAAAAATGTATTTACTTCAGAGTTGTAAAACTTATTGACTGCATGTAAATGAGAATATGTATGTAAGACCTGGATAGGCACGCATACCCCTGGTTTATCAGGTCACCTATGAAAAGTCTAGACATAGATTTAGGTAGATTGAATATGTGAGGGGGCATGTATGTTGGGTATCCCGTGGTATTGTGTCCATGGATTGCATGTAATGAAGCCTATAAAATGCTTGGGTAAATCCATTGTAAATGGGCCTGGAGGTAAACAGTGAAGGATTACTTGGCCAATTTGGCCGGATTTGGTCAAAGTTGTTTGAATGCAAAGTTTGAGGTGGAGTAGTGTGTCCAGTTTAGAAAGGTGGGTCTGTAGAAAGGTTGATTTGTTGGCAGATCAATCAAGTGTTTGAGAATATATGATGAAGGTAAGTTCATATCCATGGAACTTAGAAAGTATTGAAAGGAAGTTGGGATCAAATAGGCATGTTCAATAATGCCAAGTTGCGGCAATAGTTGTGGACAGAAGTGGTTGTGCTATCTGGTATCTTAGTCACCATCGATTGCAAACAATTGGAAGATTCAGGAAAATATATGAATAGGTCATCTGGTAATTACTCAAATGTGAAATTATTCGGTTGTGATGCTTATGGTTTTTTATTAGATTTCTAAGTAGGACCCAGATCAAATAGGTAGATCTTTGATATGGTGATGATGTTAAGGGGTGAAGACTATGGGATCCTACTACCCACAAAATCATCATGGATAGAGATGCATTGTTTGATGAATCTCCTTTATAAAAACAAATACAGTAAAATATGAAAGGTTCAAAGCATGTCTGGTAGAAGAAAGGTATTTGGAAGGTATTGATTTCCATGAAATTTTCTCAGTAGTTGTTAAAATCTTGTTTCTATTTATGTTGTGTTAGAATTGGTTGTGATAGTACAACTAGATGTTAAAATTGTTTTACATGGAGTTTTTTGGATAAGGGGATGTATATGGAACAACCATATCGGTTAAAATATTTGTTTGCAAACTCAAAAATTATTGTATGGCCTGAAGCATGCTAGGAAAATGGTACAAGATGTTTGATTCCTTCATGGTGAGCCAAATTTTACAACAATTGAGTATAACCATTGTGTTTATGGTATATTCATTATCTTGGTGTTATATGTTATGCTTGTTGTAAGCACAAACATGGTTGAGGTCAACAGGTTGACTCAGTTGGTTAGGACGTTTTTTATGAAGGATCTGGGAGCAGCAAAATAAATCTTGGACATGGAAATACACAGAGACAAGAAATATGATAAGCTTGGTTATCAAAATAGTAGTATGTGGTGAAGATACTCAGGAAATTTAGTATGAATAATGTGAAAATGGTAAAATCTCTTTGTCTTTCCATTGTAAGTTCTCTTTAGGTTTATGTCCTAATTGATGAAGAAGAAAATGGTTATATGTATTGAGTATTATATGATAGTAGGAGGTTTGATGATTACAGTGCGGAAATGGTCAAGATTTCACATGCAGTTGATGGTGTCAGTAGACACATAGAAAAACTAGGTCAGGAGCATGGAAATGGGTGCTTCAAACACAGAAGCACAAGTATCACCTATAGTGGTTGCAATGATTTATGGTCTATGGTTATGATTCATGAAACTTGGACAAGTGCATCTGTTTATTAGACAAGTTACTGATGAAGACATAATGGTCCATGCTATAGTGAATCGTGCAGGCATGTTCATCTAACAGTATTGTTAGAGAAATTGTGGAGCTGTGAAAGTGTTTGGCTTCTCTTGGCTTGCAGAAAAGGTGACGAATTAATAAAGGGAATGATATATCAGGTAAATTGTTGTCAAGGTGGAGATTGTTGGAAACATGCCAACGAATTTCCTCATGCTCTCACATGGACATGCATGCAATCTATTTATGAACTGTTTGTGTAACTATGTGATCTATTCATGATCAATCTGTGTAACTGAGTGATAGATCCTATATATATGAGCATACCCATAGAGGTGGAGTGCAATGTGTAGTGAGTGTGTGAGAGCAAGACGCAATACTGATGTGTTGTGTGTATGAGAGGAGAGGATGGTTGTATGTTTGGGTTGGCTATTGTAATTCTCCCTTGAATAAAAAGAATATCGATTATCATTGCCCGTGGTTTTTTCCCTCATTGGGTTTCCACATA
>JASDQU011027962.1:11276-36327 GCA_032191745.1 Picea mariana
GTATCTTCGATGGGGGACCATATTTTTTCAATTTAGCTGGCCTCTTCCTGCACTTCTGGACGGAAAAATTCAGTCCGGAAAAGGAAGACTTTGCACACGCACCTGTATGGATCCGATTATACTCCCTCCCACAGGAATTCTGGCTCGAGGAGGTCCTGGCAGGTATCGGTAACACCATTGGCATATATGTCAAATCGTCTGAGGCCACAAAGCAGCGGCGTTACACATCCTACGCTCGCATTTGCGTCTACTTGAACATAACTAAGGCGCTCCCTGTGTCCATCACACTGGAATATCAAGATGAAGACTGGCTCCAAACCATTGATTATGAACATATCCCATTCCGCTGCCGCATATGTCATGAGCATGGCCACCTGTTTAGAGAATGCCCCCTCATCAATACTCCCAAAGAAAGCAACCCAAACAGTAACAAAGACAAGGATGGCTTCACCCAGCCCACAGGGAAACGGCTTCTAGGAGGCAGAAGACAACCAGCCCAGGTAATTAAGGACCCATCATCTAGCAATAGATTCAAAGCTCTGCAAGACCAACCTGTAAACCCTGTTGATAATCCACTACTAAATGAGACATCGCCGGCTTCTGGATCCCAAAATGTCAAGCAAAGGGAGGACATTACCCCTCCGAGAAAAGAACCCAAAATCACTCCCCCAAGCGGCAACCAGGAAGAACCCAATCTAGCAGGGGTGGACCTGGAACATCTAGAGCACGCCTATAGACAGCAGAAACTTTTCACCATCCCCAGAGCTCAACTGCAAAAGGTGCATAAGGTATACCTCAACTCTTCGGCTGGATCCACGGCTAGAACCACTCAAGGACTAGGAATCCAAAGTAGTCAATCGAAAAGCACTGGTAAGACCCAGAAGGATGAGAAGAGAAGAGGGAGGAAGTCCACCAACACGCTTATTCAAGAAATAGGGCACTTGATGGTGAACTCAGGGCAAATCCACCTGATCTCGGATAGCTTTCCGCCCCTCCCCAACCCCCCGTCATTATGAAGATTATCTCCTAGAACATCAGAGGCCTCAACGGGCGTAGCAAGCACAAATTGCTACGTGATCTGATCATGGCAGAAAAACCTGACATCGTCCTTCTGCAGGAAACCAAATGCGCCTCAGAAGATGTGGACAAATTACTCCCCTACTGTTGGAAGCAGGGGGCAGCTGTCGTGGTCGACGCCATAGGTACAGCAGGGGGACTAGCCATCCTCTGGAATACAAGCTCAATACTGCTCGAGAACTTCATGGCTACTAGAGGATCCATAACTACAGATTACAGACTCATTGGCTCCGATAAACCAGGACATTTAACCAACGTCTATGGTCCAGCCACTACAGGAGAAGAAGAAGCCTTCCTTCGGAACCTAGACTTCCTCGTGGCCTTACACCAGCACAACAAATGGATCATAGGAGGGGATTTCAACATCATCCGCAGTTTGGAAGAGAAAAGAGGGGGCACGAGAAGATTGGAACAAGAAACTAGCAACTTCAACAGCTTCATAGACACCCACAGCCTCATAGATCTGGACACCATTAATGGCATTCATACCTGGACAAATAGAAGATCTGGCTCACATCAGATCACTTGCAAGCTCGACCGTTTCCTCCTCTCGAACTCCCACATGATGGACGGCACAGGCATGGAAGCATAAATCCTGGACATCCCTGGATCGGACCACTGGCCCATTCAACTCTGGATAGACCTCCCAACGGCAACAGGTAGGAGACCCTTCAGATTCGAGCAATTCTGGCTCGAACACCCAGATTTCCAAGCCAACATTCATAAATGGTGGAAGGAGGCTGAGATAGATCAGGGATCCAAAATGTACAGATTCCAACAGAGATTAAAAAATCTCAAACAATCACTCAAGATTTGGAATAAGCATACCTTTGGGGATATTTTTGCGTCCCAACAGCATCTTGCAAATCGCATGAATGAAATTCAGCGGCAAATCAGAACACAGGGGCTCACCAGCGATCTAAGGGAAGAGGAACAGAATATTACCCAGCAGCTAGCAGCCAGGAAAAAGCAAGAAGAGATCCTTTGGAAGCAAAAATCGCGCATTCGTTGGCTCAAGGAGAGAGATCGTAACACCAAGTTCTTCCACAGAACGACTATTCAAAGACGACATACTAATAGAATCACAAGCCTGACATCTGCTAATGGGGAGCACCTACACTCACATGAGGATATGGAAGCAGCTCTGGTTGGACACTATCAAAATCTCCTTACTGAACCGATCCCAAACAGGCATGAAGCCATAGCCAAATTAACCCAGCATGTGCCCACCCTTGTCACGAGGGAGCAAAACCTAGCCTTACTTCGCCCTATCTCAATTGAGGAAGTAGACCAGGCACTTCAAGACACTCCCAAATGTAAATCTCCAGGCCCAGACGGCTTTACCAGTGACTTCTTCCATCACTGCTGGCCAATGATCAGACATGAGGTCTAGGAAATTCTAGAGGACTCCCAGGCTTCCGGACAAATTCTAAGAGCTCTAAATTCAACCTTCTTGGCTCTCATCCCCAAAGAGGGACAGGCGCAACACCCTCAGCACTACAGACCTATCGCCCTCTGCAACTTAATTTATAAACTCTTGACGAAGGTCATAGCTAGCAGGCTCAAGCCCATCCTACTAACTATCATTTCCCTAGAGCAATCCGGTTATGTTAAAGGCAGACAAATAATGGACAGCATCATCCTGGCCCACGAAGTGATACATTCTCCGCAGAAGACCAAAAATCCAGGTATGCTTCTTAAACTGGACATCTCCAAAGCCTTTGATAAGCTGAACTGGGAGTACATGCGTGCTATGCTCATAGCTTTTGGTTTTGACCAAATTTGGGTCTCATGGATCATGAATTTAACTTCTTCATCTTTATTTTCTATCTTGATCAATGGTATCCCTTCCCGAACTTTCTCCCCATCCAGAGGTATTAGACAAGGAGACCCTTTATCCCCCTTCCTCTTCATCATCATGGCTGAAGGTCTAGGCCGCTCCATCAAAGCGACAATCGAAAGCAATCGTTTAAAAGGCCTTCCCTTGCATGGCATCTCTCCTCCAATCTTGCATAGTCAATTTGTGGATGACTCGCTCCTTATGGGCACCCCCATTGTTCGTGAAGCCAATGCCCTTCTTGATATCCTCCAAGCCTTCGCCGATGCTTCAGGACTGGAATGCAATAAGGAAAAATCCCAAATCTTCTTCTTTAACACCCCCCCTCCCATCCAGCTTCACATCACCGATATCCTTGGCTTCCGAAGGAGCTCTCTTCCATCCAAATACCTGGGCATCCCTCTGATAAACAATGCTCTTCGTAACTCCTCGTGGGAGCATCTTCTCTCGTCCTTCGCCAAAAGGCTTTCCTCCTGGACCTCCCGAGCTCTCAATTTTCCCAGCCGCCTAGTTCTCCTTCTAAGCGTCCTTCAAGCCCTACCGATCTACTCCTTCTCAGCGATGGCAGCTCCAAAATCTGTCCTCTCAAGCATCAGAAACCTCCAAAGGAACTTTCTCTGGCAAGGCCTCAATACAGGGAAGAAGTTCGCACTGGTCAGCTGGGAAAAATTATGCAAGCCAAAATCCCAAGGAGGTCTGGGACTACGTGACCCACTTATACTGAACAAAGTTCTCACAGCCAAACTTTGGTGGCGGTGGCTCAAGCAACCTCAGGATCTCTAGGCCAGGTTCTGGCGAAAAAAATATACTCCACACGCACCAGAGCAAAACCTAATAAGGTGGGACGGGGATGGTCCTGGATCTCTGATCTGGACAGCGGCCAAGCAGAATAAACAAGTGATCACCTGAAATGCGTTCTGGGAAATCCGGAATGGGGAGACGGCTCTCTTCTGGCACGACTCCTATCAACAGTGGCCCATTTTAGCCCAATCAAGCTGGGCGGAGGCAATATCCCCAATCGCGACTCGGGCAGGTCTAACCAGAGTGGCTGACTACTGGCAGGCCAATTCCCCTGAGGACAAATGGCGCAAGTGGCACCTGGACAAGGAGCACCTAAATCTGGATGCACGGGCGGATGTGGAACCTTTGCAGGAGGAGATGTCCAAACGAAAAATACTCAAGTTATAAGGAGAGGACATCCTTCGATGGGGGCATCGTCCAAAAGGCACCTTCAGCACGCAGGAAGCATACCAACTCCTGACACAGACAAATCCCCCTCCTACTAACGAACTCTGGCGTAAAATATGGAGTATCAAGCACTGGCCAAAAGTCACCACGTTTCTGTGGCTCATCTCCCACTCCAGCATACTCACTTGGGACAATCTTTCGAAGCGAGTCTTTCTCGGACCCTCCATCTGCCTACTATGTGGAAGTGCAGAAGAGACCATGAATCATCTTCTAAACTCGTGCTCTTACACAACCCAACTCTGGGATCAAATGGCTATTATCATGCGCAAATCAGACCGGAGAAGAGAGAGCGTCATTGATACCATTGCAAATTGGCGAGATAAGGCATTCCTTTCACCCCTCCTCAACAGGATCTGGCAACTCCTTCCAGGTTTCATCCTCTGGCAAATCTGGAAAGAGAGGAACAGAAGGGTCTTTTGAAATCTCTCACAACCTTGGCAATCCTGCTGGCACAACTGTCGTACCCATGTTCTGGAAACCATCTCTCTACAGCACTGGACTGAGGACCAGGGGAGCAGCAATCCCTCTGAACATCCCATCCTCCAGCATTGGCAACCTCTTCCCTTCTCCCCCCTTTCTCTCCCCTCCCCTTCCCTCCTCCACATCCCAAGCCCCTCTTCTTGGAGCCCCCCACCCTCCCCTTTCATCAAACTTAATTTCGATGGCACCTCAAAAGGCAACCCCGGAGCGGCAGGTTATGGAGTGGTTTTTCGGGACCACCAGGGCCACATTCTCTTAATAACCGCAGGCTATTTGGGGTTCTCAACGAACAACGCAGTTGAGCTCTGGGGAATGATTCGAGGTCTGCACCTTGCCAAGGAACAAGGATTTCATAACTTAGTGGTGGAAGGAGACTCTCAGATCATCATCAACCTGTTACAGCGCATCATGAATGGAGAAAATTTGGACAAAGTCACGCCAAGCTGGAGGCTCTCTCATGGTCTTCAACTGCTCACCAGCCTTCTAACTCCAACACAGGCAATCATCCCATCCCATGTGCGAAGGCAGGCAAACCAAGTAGCAGATGAGCTCGCCAACATAGGAACCACCTGGACAGATTCGGATCTCCTATGCATCTCTGAGCTAGAACCGGAACATCCTACTCTTCAACACTACATCCGCAAGGCAGCTTCAGTTGATTCTCTCCTGGATGGGATGGTATTGCGCTCCACTTGGCAGGCTGAAGGCGAAGGAGGAGGCCAGTGCAGCACGGAGCCATGTGGGCGGCTCGTGCCCGCTGCAGCCAACACTCCTCGGCTTTAAATCTCATTCAATTCTGATGGGAGGGGGCATTAATCCACCACCCTCGACCACCGCTATGTATTACACCATGCAGAACTCTTTTGGCATTCTTTCCTGGTTGTGTGGCGTCGACTCTGGTTCGGCGAATTTTATGGTTTTTCGAGTGTTTTATCTTGTTCACCTTGGCTCTGCAGTCCCTCTGCAGACACCGAGCTTGGCCATGCCGTGACAGCGTATGTGCCCTCGTCGGGGCTCTCCCTGGCACCCACGAAGCCCATGAACTTCCTCCTCGCCCTCCAATTCTTCTACCCTGGGTCTTGACTGTCTCATTGTAGTCGACACTTCTTGGACCCTGGCATGGCGTCCACCCCCTGACGAGCATGCCTCCTCCCGACCTCGTCGACCTTGTCCCAGCCCAAAAACGACCTCTCCCTCACCGCTGCATGGACACTCAGCCATTCTGCAGGACCTGGTTTTTGAGCTTAGGGAGGGGGTCAGTGACCTCCAGTTCTAGTTTCAATAGATGGAGTACAAGCTCTCTACCCTTCTCCAGCTTATAGCCGATCCCCCTCCAGCCGCTCCTGCGAACTCCAGTGAGGCTCATGAGAGCTCCAGTGACCCTGCAAGCAGCCATCACTCTGGTTCCACTGAAAAAAAGGCCACAAGACGAAGGGACGGGAGGGTTTCCAGAACCCGGGACTGCTCGTGCGCAGAAGGCAACTTGGGTAAGCTCTGAAGAAGGGGATGATGGTGCAGTTTCAGCAGTGGCAGCCGAGGAAAAGGAAGCCATCATCCAGGAGCATGAAGACAGGCCACAAGGCTATGGATATGCAGTGGACTGCCGGCGGGACACCTAGCATCGAGGAACCATGTCCTGGCCCCTTGCCTGAGTATGTTCTTGAATATACAATGCTTGTTCCATATTATAGCTCTAGTGGCTCTCATGGAAGATAAATAGCTCTAGTTTTTCTCTAAGTACTGTTAGAAATTTTGCTACTTTAGATATACGGTTGGCTGGGCTGGTTTCTCTTCACGGAGCAGCTCAGTAATTACAACCGCTTTACTCAGTCTTTGTACTCTGGATTCTGGTTTTGAGAAGGTTTTTTATATAATATAAACACTCACTTACAAAAAAAAAAATAATGGTTTTTAGAAAAAACTCTAATAATAGTGGTACTAAGTCTAAACCCTAAAATTGATGGCGAACATTAATGCTAGTAATACTTAAACCCTACTTTTAATGCTAGTAATAAAGTATTAGTATAATTAGTATTATTAATCTTATCAGTATTGTGAAGGTTGAGGATAATCCATGATATTAATAGCATTAAGATCACAATAGAGCAAACTTACAAAAGGTAAGGACAAATCCTAAAAGGACTTAATCTAATATTATTTTATTGTACTTAGGATTTTATAGAATGAATATTGTTAGAGTAGATGTATGTATAGAAAAGAGTCATTTCTTAGAATCACTAAATTAGGAACTTGTTACAATCTACATTTATTGTACATGGACACTTTTCATACTCACATGATTATGTGATAAGATGTCCATAAAACAATTAGTTTATTAAATTAGCAAGATGAGATTATTTAAAGCTCACTTATTCTCATGTGAGAGTAATGTTGTAAGGTCTTGCACTATTTATGTAATTTATTTTCCTTAATTAATAAAATTTGTGTCTTGCGACACTTCTACCATCAAAACTATGCATGGTTTTCCCTTTTATCACTTGATCAATCCCCTGATTTGGTAATCGAGCTTGATTCACAAATCAGACCCTCCTTTCACCTCTTCTTTCCTTCAAGATTTCCTTTTATTTTTTGTTCAAACCTTTGAATGTTTCAAAGACTAGCCTTTGTTCAAACATTGAACTAAGTTATCTAACTTTGTGTCTTTATTTCAAACATTAATATTTTTCCTAGATATTTTGATCAACCTAACTTGGTAATCAAAACCTATTGCAAAATTGAGGCCTTAAGTTTGGTATGAATGGGTCTCAATTTTGGCATTAGCCTCGATATCGAAATCAACCTCTTTGTTTATCTGTTTGAACTATTTAAATTCCCCAACCCCTTTCATTAGAGATCTTTTTTACTTTTTGTTTGAATGTCTTTTTTACCCTTTCAAACTTTTTATTTTTCCAAACTCGACTAATTCATACCAAAACCTTTTCTAAAGACAAAATATCAGCCATAATTCTCAAATTTGAGCCCCCTTTTCACTTGTTCATTTTTTCTTTTCCTTGATTTTGCAAGTGAATTATGATTTCCAAATCATACCCTCTTATCGTCATTCGAACTATATAGATTTTTTTATTTCTTCAATGTTATTTTGTTTTGTTTATATTCTTTTCAAACTTTGTATGTTACCTTCAAAATATATATTTCTTTGGTCATTCCATAACCTTAAAATTGGGCCCTCCAATCACCAAAGTGCTTGAACCCAAGCTTGATTCAATAATTAGGCCCAACTTCAAAATCATGCATTCCCTTTATGAATGATAGTGTAATAAGGTATTGATTTCTCAATTGACCTCGATTTAAAATTGGCCTCCTTTCCCACAAATATTTTTTTCATTTATTGAAATCTTATCATAACCTTATAATTTTGCTCCAAAATGTATGGATTTACACATGTGAAATATTTTGAAGTTCAATTGTAATTGGGTCTGAATTCAAAAATTGGGCCTCCTCCACATGAAACCATGCTTTGATTTTAAGATCTTTCCCAATCCTCAAATTGGGACTCCCAACACCTAGCTAATTGTAGATATTTTTTTCTATTAAGGAGAAGAGACAATCTCATTGGATATTCTTGTGAAAATCCAAATATACCCTCTTCGTTTTTAAAGAAGTAGTTCTCCTCTATTTCTCACTCAGATAATAATTATGTCATTCATGGATAGATGTTTTTATCATTCACACACTTAATGCCTAAGAGTGGAACAAGTGAGGAACATATTAAAAAGACATAAATTTAAATCATGAAGAAAGAATAATCATTTCTTCTATTATACCACTTCCAATATCATGGCAAGATACGACGACATATTTGAAGCAAAACAACACAACAAAGAGTAGAAAAAATATGGTTCTTTTTAAGATAAATTTAAATGATTTAGCAACATTCATATAATAAGGATGCAAAGGAAACTCATTCTCGCTATTTCATGCTTAAATAAAATCTTGAAACCACAAATGTTATGAGCTCCCAAGATAGCTCTCTATGGGATTTCACAAAATAAGTACAAATTGACTATTCAATATCAAATAAAATGTGTGCAACAAATCAACACTACACAATATTCATGATATTTAAATGAGAAATACAAAATTCATTCTCCCTAGTGGACTGGGATGGATCTCTCATAGACCACATATTAAGAAAAGGAAATCTGGAAGACAAAACGAGGTAGTCAGAAACCAATCCTACAAACAACAATACTCAAATGACAAGACTAAATGATTCACAAACTAAGAAGGAAGAAAAATAAGGGTAATGCTTCATAAAAAGCCTGTAAAAAAATGGAAGCATAGAATGGTTAATGTGGCTTTCTTCTGATTCTTTAAATAAGAGGGAGAATCTCAAACAAAACCTCCATAATTATTTCTTTTATCTTCAAGATTATGGTGGATTAGTGATTTCTTTTAATACATTGTTATCACATATAGTTGTCAAGAGTTGTGTGTGTGTGTTTTGTCAATACTTAGGCATGTACCCTTGCCCTGACTCTCTCTCCTTCGCGTATGCCAAGTCTTAAATTTTTCCCTTTCGACTGTTAATTTTGGTTTTTTGTTTGCCCCTTCTTGTTTTAAGCAACCTGGTTTCTCTTGATTTCTTACCCGAAAGAAGTTTTGGCTCAAAGCCTTTCTGTTTTTTTCTAACGAGGAACACTTGCCTCTTTTGTTCTAGTCGATAGTCCTTATGTTTTCCCAGCCCACAACAATTTTCTCAAGTCCTTGTTCACACAGGCCGCAGCCATGGACATCAAGCGCAACTTTAATAACAGTCCATGTCGGGCTGGAAATGCAAGAAACATGCAAGTTTAATATTTCAACAACGGATATTCCATGAGAAGTTTAGATCAGCGGCTCATGGGCATTCGAAATTTCAAAATTTCACGAAGTATAGCGCCAGAGCAAGAAGCGTCGAAGTCCCGGAGCCCGAAGTGAGCATGATCTGTTGATCTTGAGGGGGACAGGTGGCATCCAATCCAAGTGTTTGAGGAAATGAGCTTTGGGATTTTTGAAATGAGAAGTGCATGAAATTCCCGAAGAGTCGAAGACCGAACTCCTGAAGTAATCTGAGCCGTCCAATCCAAGGGGACACGTGGAGGCAAATACCTCGCTTCGGAGTTCGACGCTGCGGAGAATCATGGAAGTCAAGTATTGAAAAGTCCCAAAGTCCCGAAGTCTCGAAGCGTCGAAGCACATGGTGCACTCATCAGTCATGAAACGTGGCACTCATTCCAGGTCATTTGTTTGTGACATTATCCCTTTTTCATATTACACATGTCACCTTTATTTCCATGACACATCAGCAACCGTAACATCATATGACATCAGGCCACCACGTTACTTCGGCTATTTTCCTCTGGGAGATTTTTCATGTTTCACATTTGAAACTTCCAAAGGAAGAAGTGTCGAAGGCATGAAATGAATATGGACCGTCGATCTGCGAGGGCATCAGATCCTTGGCTCCAAAGGATTTACTTGAAGTAAGATCCAGGGGACATATGGCATAGATCTGTGAAATCTGGATAAAGGTGTGAAGTAATTCTTGGTCATTCGATTCAAGAGGACACGCGTCATTAGATCGCCAGCTCTAGGTAAAAGAATCAATGAGGATGAGGTTTGAGATTTTTTTTTCTCGGAGTTCGAAGACCCAAAGTAATTCTCAGCCGTCAAATTCAGGCCACGCATCATCAGATCCATAGCTCCGAGTAAAATCACATAGAGGAGGATGAGGTTTGAGATTTGGTTTTCCTGGAGGACGGAGTCCCAAAGGGATCGTAGTCGTCAAAACTAGGAGGACATGTGTTAGTGGATCGTCAAATGCAGGTAAAAGAACATAGAGGAGCCAAAGGAAAAGAATCTAGCACCCAAGCCTTGGAGCACCAAGTTCGTGGAAGCCGCTAGCACAGACACATGGCATCCATCTAGAGCTGACACATGGCACTCATTTCAAACGTTTTAGACATGCTTTTAGCCTATTTTCAAGTGACACATGTTACCTCTCCATCTGCGACATATCAGCATGGTGACGTCAGGAATCCACGTCAGATCATCCTCCAAGATTTGTTATTGTTCAACGCCAAAAGTAGCACCCCATCCCAAGGCACACTTTTGGTAGATCCTAAAGTTGGTGGGAGATTAAATCTTGGTAGTGGCACTAAATCTAGCAGGTGCACCCAGATATCAGAACATGGCCAGATCTACAGCCACAATCCATTGCGTGGATGAAACATTCTTGGGTGATAATTTTCTTGAGCAGTCCCGCAATTGAAACCATGATAAGGTGAAAGTGCTACGTGGCGAAAGGCGATGGATTGCGGCCTCAAAAGAAGTCTGAACCCAAACCACTTTTGAGCAGCCCCGCAATCACATGTTTATATGACGTCCTATCCGAGAGTAGCATGTGGCCGCCCCCTAAGATTTAAGCCTCGTTGAGTCCCCAAGGAAAATAAATTAATGGAAGGAAGGCTTGGTGGTTGAAAACTCGGCTCACTCCATAAATGGAAGGCATGGAAGGGCCAACCGTGGGGACTGAACCGTCAACCTGTGGTACCCCTGTGGACAGATTTTCCTACAAACCCATACTGATTCGATCTTGTGTCTGACATAAGGATGCACGCTCAGTCAAACAAAAGAAAATGCAGACGAAAGGTTTTGAATGCAGTCGCCAGATCACACTCTTAGTAGTGGTGGAATGGGCTGAGTATAAATAGGTAGTTTTGATATTTTGTTAAGGTCATCAACTAGTTGAGCAGAGCTCCTTATTTTGTAATGTTTTTATGTCAGAGTTGTTCTCTGGTTATGCATCAAATTTGAGAGTTTCAGATTAATAGAAGTCAACCTCTCTCATCTCTCTGTAAAAATTGTGCTAAACACTCAGGCATGGAGGATCCAATCGAGGGTTGTTATGTTGTTGTAATGTAGGTTTGATTACAACGGTATTGTGACCATTTTTAGTCATCTCTCTTGTTTTCTTTTCCCTCTTACACTGAATGGATCGGTCATGGATGATCCAGTCGAGTTGTTGTAGCTGCATTGTGATGTAGGTTTGATCATCATGCTATTGTGACTATGTCGTTTGGACATATTTTAGTGTCTGAAAATTAACCTTAAGAGTGATCTTGAGTCTGATGTTTTCTTATCCAAGATGCTTGAAATCCTGATGCCCATAGCAGTCTTGTCCACCTTTCTCACTAAGTCTTCCCTCTTCTCACACTTAAACTCAATTCACTGACTGTAGTTAATGTGGACCTCACTTCCCTATGCATTTCTTGTCCATTTCTGTGTTGAAACATCATTCATATATTGAGTTTTGTCCTTTGACCTCCACTCATATAAAACCAACATCCACCAAAAACTACGATGGGTACTGGGCTTATCCTCCCGCAATCTGAGGGTTCAGTGCTAACACACACCATTCAACCATTCCTGGATATATTCATGCAATGGTTCTACGGTTATGTATTTTTTTACCTTAACTCCAAACAAATCGTCATTAATGTTATTCAATGTGTCTTGCTATTTTTTCACTATGGATGAATGATCTTCATTCTCGTTCACAAAATTCACCAGCCATCATTGAAGCTCTTCTTCTTGAAAGTTTATGAGGTCATAAAATTGATCTATTCCCCATGCAAACCTTAGTACACCCAATTGTTTTTCCACCAAATCCTTATTTAATAACATTGATTCCTTTATAAAAACAAGAACTTCTAGTTCCTTTATAATATCAAGAGATTTTTAAAATAATGCACTCTTCTTTTCCATCAAAGAATCACATGTGGCACTCAATTTATGAAGAGTTTCAATTCTCCCAATCCATCCAACCTATATTTGCTTCAACTTGCTTTTAAAAGGAAGGTCCTCCTTTCACCTTAAATATTCATCCATATTGGATATTCTAGTCATGAATGTTCTTACTACATTATTGTATAAAGGATCATCATTTCACAGATCCTCTTGTAGATATTCACAAAGGGCATGAATCCTTCCAACTATGACACCATCTTTGACAATCATTTCCCAATATTCCCACATAATTCCAATTCCTTTATCAATATTTTCAACTACATATCTCTTGATACCAACGAGAAGTTTTGTAACTTTAGTGACTTTGGAGATTGATCCAACCATTTGTTTAGGGACTTCCTTAAGAACCAACATAGCTAATGGTTCTGCAAATAATGTCTTTGGACTAAGGGGAATTTTAAGTTCTTTTACCCTCTTTTTCAATCCTTCATTCTCTAACTCATGCTTTGTTATTGAGTGAGCTAGAGCCTCACTAGTAGCCTGATGGAACTTGAGAACCCTTAATATTTTAAGCCCTCAACTCAAATATCAGAGCTCCATTTTCCCATCATCTTTATATTCTTCATATTAACTCTTTCAATATGGAGCCTCTTAGACTATTTTTTGTACTTTTCATGATTAAGAGTGACATAGTCTTCCTATAAAATAGTTGGACCCTCATGGTCCAACTCCTCTACTATCAACTTGCTCTCTACTAGTTGTATTAAAACCCATGTGGGCATGTTGTTGAATTAATCAATTTCCATGTTAGTCATATTCAATTCTAAACCATCGGGGTCTGGAGTAACACCTTCATTTAGGTTCCTTTTTCTTTTGGGGATAGGTGTAACCATTTGTGTTTCCTCCAATTGGTATCATGGGGGGTCCCCACTAAATCCATCACCCATGAATCCCTGATTGATATTATTCCTCCCACACTTATCTCTTGATCCTTTTAGCCTAGAGAGGGGCTCTTATGGGGGTGATGCACTATGTCACTTTCAACATTGTTTGTGGATCCACCCCTTTGTCTATGTTGTGGATTTTTGTTTCCTTCCAGTGAGATACTTTCACTGCACCAATGTTTGAACTTACCCTAGTATTTTCATCTTCATGAATGGTTTGTTTCTTCTTTTCGGTAACAATTTTCCTTTGGTTAGTTATCACCTTAGCCTCAACACATAAGTCTTCATTTTCATCGCCCCCTTCTAAAATTTCTTGCACCTTATTGAAAATCAAGAAATAATCGATTGATACCATATGGTCAGTGAAAATACCTTTTGGTTCAAAGCCACTTATGGCTCCTACTTCTTTCATATCAAATCATTTAAATAATCCCTCCATTTCAGTGATACTTGAGGAACTTTTGACTGAAAAACTGGCAATTTTAAATTGGATGGGAATAAATTGTTTCTTTCTCCTATTATCAAAGAATGGGAACCATGTCCTATACTATATACACAACTCATACACCAAAAATATGTCACACCTGAACTTGGGAGGAAGCAGGGGTTTTTCGTTTGAAGAAAAAAATCCTTATGTATGTGAATATTTCTTCAAACATATTCACTCCTTTACCCTTGAGAAAATCCAGGGCCACTTCTATAACCTTGGTCGATTTAATCCCTGTGAGCATTCTTCGACATTCCTTGATGTAGGAGTCTTGGATTTGGTAAAAATAAAATTGTGCCTTGTGCTTCCATAGTGTAGGATACCAAAATTAAATGATGTATTCTTGAAAATTTACATTTCCCCTTGGGGTTATGCTCTCAAATGTATTACAATAAGAAAGAGAGAGAACCAAGTACGAGGTCATGTAGAACCTTGTATTTTGAATAAAACTAGACAATTGATGGGAGATATTGTTTGAGATGATTTGGGCCCAATCAAATATAGTGACTATCTTTACTAAGTAATTGAGTATATAAAGGACATACATGAGGACATAAACTATTGATTCTTGACCCACTAATTGTGTTAAAATCTAGGATAATTCTTTAAATGACTAAGCCAACATGCATGTGTTGATTTCACTGATGTTCGAGGATCTGACCAAGGGATAAACCAGGAATTCCTTGAGTAAACCCATGCCACCACCTTAAGAATAAACAAAAGGAATATGCTCCAAGAAGCTTCATGAATCTATCTGGTGTAGGGAGAAGTAACATCCTTTTAAATGTCATTGGTATTAAAGGGATAGGATTTGTTCACATTTCCTTAACCTCAATGAGCCAATTTTTTGAATCAAATATCTTAGTGCACCAGGTGACCTATTCTTTGAAATCGAATTCCTTAGGCACACATATGGATTTTACTATCCATGATAGCCAAAATTTTTACCTAATATTATCTTCTTGAGACAATTTAGAATACCACTTATATGCTATAGATCACTAAAAAATATTACTTTCAAGAGCCAATGAATTTACCATGTCTCCATATAATGGTCCTTTCTTCTCCTTGTTCACCATATTTTTACACTTTAAATGCACTTGGGTAAGTGTAAGGATTACATGTACAACTTTGATTTCATTCTTGATAGGTAACCCTTAATCACACATTAGGGCCAATTTACTGTTCAAATTTTCCCCTTCGTACATTTGGTGCATGTCACTCATTAAATGGTAATTGTCATTTGAGTACACAGTGATCATGGGAAATGTACGAGAATTAATCCTCATTAATTAACAACACTTATTCTCATCATGTGGGAACTGTGTCATGTATATGATTAGATTACCTTGGGAAAACCAATCATATCCTACATGGAAGACGAGTGTTGGATCACATAGCATGCGGATTGCAAGAATCAAGAAATGATGTGGCATGCAGGTTGTGGGATTGTGATATGTAGGGATGTGATCTTGTGATTTCATGGTCTTGTGGGTTTGCGGGATGCAATAAAATGTATGTGGGATTCAATCCCCGCTACTGCATAATAGACCTAGGTGCGATTTGACGATGTGATATGCAAGAATTTTGCCAAAACTATTATTATCCCACATATGCATTACTAAAGGGTTAGAGGAGGGGGGGTGCAAGGGAAAAAACATACATAATAAGAGGGAGGTAACATGTATCAAAACTAATGTGCACTTTAAACCTTTCTCTTAAACTTAGGAATATGGTCGAAAATCAGTTATATCTCGATTTAATCAAAAATACCAAAAAGGGGTTTTGTTTGATGAATTTTTTTATTCAATGATAAAGTTTCCTATGTGGCCTGTGTTTTGTACACTATCATGCATATACATTTCAAAAACTATAAAAGGAATCAAATGACGAAGAAGAGAATTGGATAGTTAAAGAAAAGAAATTTCAAACAGACAAATAAAGTGATTTTTGTTTGTGCATCTTTGTAGGCTATTCTATGAAATATTAATAAGGAGAAGCCAAGTTTTTACTTCAACATTTTTTTAAATGTTTTTATAAAATTAATGAATGAGAAGCCACTATGTTCCTGTCCATTTGGAGATATACTTCATTTCTGAGACTTTTGATTTGTAGAACTATTTCTGCTAGTTTACTAGGTTTTGGAATGGTGTAAGCATTTGGTTTTATAATGTATATTTTTTTTCATGTATGAGAAATTTGTTTTATTTTTTTATCTCACAAATTGTTTTTCTATAGCCTTAAGAATATTAATATAGCCAATTGTTCATTTTCATAATTATCTGTAATGCAGTTGGTTATTTAAATTCATGCTTTCATTTTCTTAGTATATTTTTACTAGTGTTTAAATCAATAATATATTTGATGTTATGTTTACCTCATTGGTTTTGATAGTTTATCCTAGGCATCATTTTGCACTTTGCATATTAGATTAGTTGCATCTCATGTATTACATTCCCAAAAACCTAAACAGTGGATCATGCCACAAATGCTAAATTCACACAAAATCATTTGAAGGTTGTCGAGCCATAAAACATATGGATTTCCTATTCCAAATTGGGACCTGTCATTGGGGATAATACCTACTAATTGCATAGGTCCATGCATAAAATAACAAGTATAAATAAGATAGAATAGGATTGTAGATCTAATATTTGCATGTGCTATCTAAGATATAATGAGATCATTACTAGAGATAGTATGATCCCCACAAAATTTATTCTACTATGTTGGATCAATATGTTGAATAGAGAAAAAATTAAATAATTGTGGTAGAATGGATATCTCCATTTGTAGAGAAATCCATTGAGTATGAGGGTTAAGGAAAAACAAAATTCTAAAAAAATATTTTTCTAATGGAGTTAGTTGCCCCAATGCTTGATATCTTTCTCTTGTTTTGAAGAAATTTTCTTGAGAATGGTGGAAAAAGAAACCCTTATGCACACACCTAGAAAAATTTGTTCTAGAGGGGAGAATTGAGGTCAACACTCTAGTCTTGTGTGTTGAAAATGATAGGTTGCAATCCAATCTACCAAGAATCAAGCCCTAAAAGAAGGTGTATGTCAAATATGAGTATCAATGGTTGACCCATTATATATATATAATCATGAGATTTAAAATGTTATGAAGATGTGATCCTTAATGTCTTGATACTTAGATCATTTCTTATCATATGAAAGAATGCAAATAGAAAAGAATGAGAAAAACCTTGACTAAGAGATTCCTTGGAATAAAATTGATATGTGGAACCTCTCCCTTTGATTATGATCCAATGCAAGTATAAGAAACAAACTCACATGCTTACGATGGCAATGGATTTAATGCATAAAAGAGTCTCTTCATCATTTGGGAAGTGTTTCCCTATTTACAACTCTAATAACTTAGTGGAAATTGTATTTGTGATGGTGACTAATGCTAGGAAAAATAGGAAGGATGAGAAGTTGGTGTTACTAATGGATATTATGGGACATGATTATTGGTTCCCCATAGYTTTATGGAGAAGGGRCATCCTAAAGGCTACTRATGTTATGTTTTATGGAGAAGGGGCATCGTGACCACAACTAAACTGTGAGGGAACATGGCACCAAATGAAAAGGATCCCAACATACAGCTCCACCTAGTGTGTTGTTTCAAATGCATGGCACTAAATGAAAAGGATCCCAGCATACAACTCACCTAGTGTGTTGTTTCAAAGAAATGCTTTGATCACATCATAGGTAAGTTGGCCACCCTTTTATCTCCTTGCAAAAAAATTCACCTTTAACTCTAGGGATGGAAGCGATTTTTCCTCAAGGTTGGTATGTAGGTCCAAATCTAAATGGAAAAGAATGGATATATCTTCTCTATAACCTCCATATAAATCTTTGGTTACACTAGAAGTAGGACGACCATGTTGACTATAAAAACCACACTCTTGCGGGTAAACAAAAAATTTGTGACCATAACCATGATGGGAGAAAAGAAGTATGATGGGAGAAAAGAAGGATGAATCCACACATAAACTCCATAAAACATTGACATTAGGAAAGACATTGTTGAGATTAAGCAAGCATAATATAATGTATAGGATGAACCTATTTCCTTGTAAGTGTGACTGACGCCTAAAGATTGCATCCTCCTATATCTATGCTTAATATGTTTATGCATCACATATTATATTTCAATTTTAATGTCTCCATCAATCTTACATCCCTCACGTCCCTCCAAACATGGCACAACTTACCTTGTTATTTGGAAAAATATAATTCATTGAGATTTTCAATTTTTGGAGTAGAAATGTCTTTTCTCTTTTTCCAAATACTCATAGCCAACACAATCTGTTGTTGTGCCTATATGTGTTCCCCTATTAATAATGAGTGTACTAATCAATATTTTGATTAGAAACTCTTATCTCATGGCCAAGAATTAAAGATGTCATATTCTGGTTGCGTCCTTTAAATCAATATCAGTGTACTAATCAATCTTTTGATTAGAAACTCTTATCTCATGGTCAAGAATTAAAGATGTCATATTCTCGTGGGTGTTCTTTAAATCAATGGATTATATTTTTAACATTAACTTATTTGCATTTATGAATGTACATGTTTATCATTACTTAACTTGTTTATTAGGAAATTACTATATTGACTTATTAATTGCCATTAAACATACTTTATACTTAACTTTTAACATTTATTTTTAATGACCTCCATAGTGGAACAAAAAGTGTGGGTTTTTCAAATTACCCTAAAATTTGACATTTGAAATTATTGTGCCAATTTTTCAAATTGGTGATTTGTTAAATATAATGCAACCTCAACAGGCTGACTGTACACTTCCAGCTGTCCTGGGCAGTTGTACTTTCTATTCTTGATTTGCTTGAGCCTATTTAGCTCAGCCATCTCCCATTGCATAGGAATTTCTTCACACCTTCTTCATTAACTCTTCTCATTGTACTCTTCTTCATATATTCTAATATATTGTTTTCTGTTTTATTATTTTCTCTCTGCATTTCTTGCTTCAAAATTTATTATGGTATCAGAGCTACAGTAGTAATCCTCTTCACACAAGTTGGAGAGCAACACGATCCTCAAATAGCGCAGAGCTTACACGGATCTTGAGAGAAATTTGACACAGACTTTTCACAAGGCTTGGAGAGTTGTCCGTCATACTCTCGAAAGATTCTCGAAGGAAACTTCCATGAGGAAGCTGTCTGCTCATACTCTCAAAAGATCACCGTAAGAATTTCACGCGAGGTCGCAGAGTGTACTACGCTCGAAAGTTTCAAGGAGAAAAAACACGAGAAGGAAGAAGAGAGTGCAGAAGAAGAAACTTTAAAGATTCTTGTACAATTTTCAAGAATCATTAAAGAATTCATGAAGAAGAGCTTAAGAAGGCAGAAACATTGAAGATTTCACAGACATTTGTTCAAGTTCGTGGAAGATTGTTAAAGAAATAAGAAGCGTTTAAAGAATTGCAGGAATTCTTCAAATCTACCAAATATTGTAGAAGAGGACAGAGAACTCGTGAAATTCTTTCAAATCTTTGAAAGATTCACGAATCTTTCTTCCACAGGAGCAAAGAATGCATTTCATGTGCAAATAACAGCCATTAAGGCCCTAAGATTCATCCTCCGAATGGATCCAGAGCGGGAAACCAGTTCAGAAGGGATGAAGAGAGCGCGGAAAACGCGAAAAACTTTCAGTCGTTAGATCTTGCGCAGAGGACCGACAACCGGTAGATCAGCGAGAAAGCACACGAGGTTTAGTCCTCTGTAGCGCACAGGAGAAATTTTTGACTTGTGAAGTCACGAAATCCCGACATCATCTGGATTGTCCATCAAGAGACACGTGGTGAGATCTCAGCATTTCGCTGACTCGCAAGGTGTAAAGGTCAGAAGACTACCGTGAGAATTCATGAATCGCGAAATCACGAGTTATTCTAGACCGTTGGATCGAGATAGATCGTGAGCCGTCAATATTATCCCATCGCAAAATCGGGGATCAGGAGTTGGACGAGCGAAGGAGACTGCTCTCCAAAACCTCGATACGTGAAATCCTGACATCACGTATCGCGAAATCCCGAGAGGATTGTGAGCCATCCATCTCAGAGGACAGGTGTGTTGACGGGCGAAATTGACCGTCCGTCAACTGGAAGAGTGGATCCGGTCCGGGGTTGTCTAAATAACCCAAGTCGTTTGGGATAACCCACCCTGACGGGTTTAGCAGCTCCGTTAGCCGATCTAAGTCCTAAGAAAAACAAAAGAAAACTACTCTAAATGAACTAATCTAAATAATTAAAACAAACTAATAAACAAATCTAAACTACTAATGTATATAATTCACTACCTAAACTATAATAATTCTATGAAATTTAACATTCAACTATCAACTGAATCAAATCTTAATCACAAATGTACAATATTTATAAATTACAGATTTAGAAGAAAACCTGGAAAAATCAATTGCAAACTGTCCTAAGACAACGAAACTGTTTATTTTTTTATTTTATAGTTTTATGATAAAAAAATAGAATAAAAACTAACTATCTAATCTAAGCAACTAAAACACTAACTCTAACTACAAATCTAATCTATCTAAACTACTTAAATTACACTAATAAGCTAACCTGTGATAACTCTTTCCAATTTGTCATGTGTAAAGAATCCAGTTCCGTTGTTCGATGGGAGGAAACCTGCATCAATTCTCTGCAAGCCTCTAGTAAACAGTAAGCAGCAGTGTTCTTTTGAATATCGATACCAGAACAAACAGGACATAAAAGTTACAGCAATCTTATAATTCACGAATCATCACATCTAGATAAATCTATATGTAAAGATTTGTACGAAATGATTCAATTAGCGAAGACAAGAAATCTATGATTCATTAACTGAAACGAAGTAATTTTTGTACTTTTAAATAAGAGAGATCAGATATAGATAACACATTAACCAAGTCACATCAACCAGCAATAGATTACGATAGCTAAAGTAGTCTATAATCAACTGCAAAATGATATGAATAAAACTTGAAACAAAAGTTTGATATATTGAAAACGAAAGCTATTACAAGACATCAACTTTCATCTCAGTCTGTATCATAAATCCATAGTCTGGTTCTCTCCACCGTGAATATGATGGGTTTATTACAAAAAAATGACAAATATTTAAAGACCTCCCACAGCGTAAAACATCCCTGTGGGAATTATCAAAACAGTTTACATGAAATCTGGAGATAATCTCCCAAGTCTGACTAAACTAACAACCTAAAATAAAAACATATCCAAAGTATCTCCCAAACTTCTAGAACATGCCCAATTGATCATGGTAATTCATATGTACCTGAACAAGGACAAGAATAAACAATATTAGAGGGTATTTTATTAATAAAATTGACAAAAATCTAATATCTAAGACTAGCTACAGAATCTTGCAATTCTGTAGCTGGTCTAAATTGAACACAGAATTATTTCAAAATCAATTCGAATCTTAAAAATATATTCAAACTATTGAAAAATATTTGATTGCTAAAAGCATCATTCAAATCGATACTTGTATGAAAATTGAACAAACTAAATCATATTCAACCAAATGATAACAGTGATGGATGCACTTTGTTTAATTCCTTATCACAAATTCGGGTAAACAAAATCTCTCATATAATTCGACAGCAATGAAATTATTTTCATGAACCAATTGAAATCGACACAAATAGTTGCTTCAGCCATCAACAAAATCATTTTTGAATCCAACGAAATCAATAGGATTGTTTTTCAAATTGATATAACTGTATTAACATATACAAACGATCATGTTATTTGCAAACCAAATGAAAACTTGTATGTAAATTGAAACAAATGAAATTTTAAATGAATTAATCGGATGATAACAGGATATGTGGGATTTGTCAAACGTTTTTTATTACCAATTGGGAGCAGACAGAATCGATTGAAAGTCAACGAAATCATCACTTGAATCAATTTCAAAACGGAATATTAGCCGAGTTTTTTCATACGAATTCATCAGAGACGAAATATGTCGATCTGAGCTTAACAAAATCATTTTTGAAAATTAAAACCAACAGAGAAGCATCAAATCTATTTTTGATATCAATCAAACTCATACAAACAATCGTGCTAACTCAAGACACGCAACAATCAAATCAAAACGAATCGAAACAATTTGGGTTTGACACAATCGTTATGAATCAACATAGTTCCATGATTTTGGCGAATAGATCTTTTGCACAGGTCGAATGTAATCCAAATCCAAATGAGAATGTTGATTGAATACAAAATAGAGTTGTTTTTCTAATTTAATAGACTACATTGTATTTATCAAACCAATCCCTAATAATGATACATTACACTCATAAAAGATCATACCAATTCAATCCTACGAAATCGTTTCAAAATCAAATCATAAGAACTAAATCAGAGCCGATGACATCCAACCACAACAAAATCGTATTAAATCAAAACATAACCGTGTTCTAATTTTAGCATAAAAATCTCCTGTACAGATCAGATGCAAACAAAATCCAAGCAAAAGCAAACCCCATTGATTTGGTTAATTCAAACCAACAGAATTATTCAAAATGAATCAAACCCGGTGAACAACAATCAATTGCTAAACTGGGCACGACCAAATCGCATAACCAAATCATAACCACATTTGACTTTAGTAAAATGAATCTACTGTACAGGATCCACAACATAACCGTTTTTGATAATAAAACTATGACAGATTCATTTCGAATAATGAACAGAGCTAACTGAAAATCAAAACCCAATTCATTATATTAATCCTAGCAATTCGTAAAATGAAATTGATATTGAAATTCATACCTGGATAATCAGAAAACAAATCGGTCATGATAATTTGGAATTGATGAAGGTTGTTGCCGATTCGACATTCCTAAAGACAATCGAACCAGTGGTTTTCTGTTTCTTGTCATTAGCTTGAAACTTGTCCCTTTCTCTCAACAGTACTGTAACTTGGTTTTCCAATGATTTGATCTTTGAATGTAACAAGGGAACGTCGGTATAGTAGTGCTCTAGCCACACATTGCATTGGATACATGATGTTTGTTCAGGCTTCGAAATTGCAGGCGAGGGTTTGTTTAAATCACCGAGGGTTTCATTATGTAGCTTGATTCCTGGGTAGTTACGATTGTTCTTTAGGCACGGGGGTAAATTAGAAACATAGTCATAGGGTTGCTCAGAACAAAGGCCATGGGAATAGGGGTACTCTTCAGCCAGGAAACGCTCGATATCGGAGTCTGAGTCCTCGCTCAGAACTATGGGCTTTTGATCAAATTTTGGCTTAGGCTTATTCCGAGCAAGTCTCGATATCAGTCGAGCGTTTTTCTTACCCTTGTTGTCGACAGTAGGATTACCCTTACCTTTCTTACTCACAGTCTTCTTAACAGCCTCAGTCTTGTCTTTTGTGCACGAGTTGGTTAGGGTATCAGGTAGGTCGATGTCAGGGCAAACCGAGGGTTCGACAGGGGGTAGAAGGACATGGAAAGGCACAGGTGGCCCAACCATAGTCTCACTGACCATAGACTTGTCGATTTGGACAGACTCTGAATCAACAAATCCATTTCGAGATAGAAAGGCTTGCCAATTATCGCCATGAAGGTTTAAATGATGGATGACGATGAGCCTAATCAAGCCATGGTGAAACAGGCTTCTATCAGCCTTCTCGCGTTTGAACCTCTTATCCATTGTGTAAAGACTACGTAAGAAGTAATGTGGCATGTTCAAAGAATAACCCATGAAATTCATTAACAGTCGAAGCTGATACAAAAATACTAAGCCATATCGACCTTCACAGGTCACAAATTGTTTCACAATCACCAAAAGATCATGCCACCTGGGTTTAAGGGTGGAAATAGGCATACCTTTATCACAGGAGGCAACCCTCCTTGATACAAATAGCAATGGCCATGGCACCTCATCAACTTTGGAGTTTTTAAACCATCACTGGCCTGTGGCTACCAATCCTGTAGCAGAGCTTATGAATTCTTCATTGAGTTCAAGTTGAATGTCACCTACTTTAGCCCTACACCCATCAAAGGTGAGGACAAATTGTTGTGCAACCGTAAGTTTGAAGCCTTCGAACCTCTGTATAAACACGAGCCAACCACTGTCCTCTAAATCCTTATGGGAATCGTCGAACAGTAACAAAGGTTGACTATTGTTTGGCTCTATTCGCACCATCAGTGCCATAGAGAGCAACACATGGTGAGCGATGTGAACAGGCCAGGGTTTGAACACAACCTACGCAGGGGAAAAACACTCACAGGCTTACCCGAAACTAGCAAAGGTGAAACAGGGATAGGGGGAAGACATTAATGACATATCGTGCGAAGGTGGTGGATCTAGTTCATTACATGCAAAAAAGTCATATCTACAGTACAACCGCCGGCGCAAATAGCTATTCAACCACTATTGTATAGGTTAACCATTATGCCATTCAATAAACCAATGAAATCAATGGTAAGTGGATTAAACATTCGCACGAGCAATAGTTATAGTTTCAAAACCAAAGCAATAAATCAAAATCACACCAAGGGTTTGATTTATATGAACTATGTGTTGTATGAAACGATTTATACCAAGGGTCTTGCCACAACACAAATGCGATTTTATGAAACCAATGTGCCAAGTGAATCAATCAAAGAACATATAAACCCAATCACCAATGCATCACAAACTCAATCACTCATGAAGCGAAACTGTATAATCAATCAAAGAATGGCAAATGAGTACAAGTCAAGGGGTCTTGCCAACTGTATAACGATAAGTAAATTGGAAACACAATGGGCATATCGACAAGAATGATCGCAACAATCCAGTAACGATTTTAATGCGACTTCGAAAACCAAGTTTTCACGCTTGCAGTCGTGAAAACAAGAACAAAGGTAAGTGTGAAAATAGCGCAAAAATAATAGTGTCGTTTTATTCGAGAATGCGACGAACATCAAGGTTTTCCAAGCACTGGTGTAGGCAGCTTATAAGGACAGTAGAAAAATGTGAATTGGCTGCCAACAAGGTGGCAGCATATCCAAGCCATCACTCCATGTGAAAGTCACTCCATCGGAATTTCGGAGTTTGGGATATCGGAGTTCTTGTTGACGAAAGACACTCCACGACGAAAGTCGTGAAATCGCGATTCACGAAATAGCGATAAGACCATAGCCGTCCATTTTTTTGGACATGTGGCAGACATCGAGGAAATCGTCG